>JAODAL010000063.1:435000-475000 GCA_025379985.1 Phyllomedusa bahiana
ACATTTATTTTTTCAATAAAAAGGAATTTTGTTCTAAAAAAAAAAACCTCCCTTTAGAAAAAAAATTAAAAAAAACCTGTCTTATTTTCGGGAAAGGGGGTATTTAAAAACTATCTCCTTTTCATATTACTTCTGTCTGTAATTCTTCCTGTATTTTTTCACCGCGCTCATCGGGTAGGTTGGTGCTTATTATGAGAATAAAAATACTAAAATATTTACTAAAAGTACGTTTGGGGGTAATTCAAGGCATTTTTTTTTGAATTAAATTTTACGCTTAAAAATAACCTATTAAGGGTTTTTTTGAAACGTTTTTAAAATCCTATCCCCATTTTTCCCAGGGGGGTTTTTCAACGAAAAAAAAGCCCCTTTAAAAGACTTACCTTTTTTTTGTCCTAAAGCAACCCAAAAAAAAGGGTCCAATTACGCTTGTGAAAAAACTTTATGTATTTACAAGGGTATTTTTCATTTTATTCAACGGGGAAATGATCGAAATTTTCCGAGGTGATTTCCCGTTTTCCATCGTAAACCAACACATGCGAAAGAAAACAAATGTACTTGTCCTAAATTTTATGTATTTATAAAAATTTTTAAAAACCCGCATTTTACTGCATTTTTTTTCTACAAATGTTTTCCCCTTCACATTTTATTCAACCAATTTTCGACCATGCCTCGCAATTCCGGTTGAATAAGGGGGGTGCGGGGGCGCGGCCCCCGGCCCCCTAATTTTCATTATCCGCGGGGCTATTGCGCCCGATAATGTCAATGACTTTTTCCCCCCCCGGCCCCATTCCCAGCCCAGGGGCGAAAATCCCCTGTTCTCTATAAACGTGATTACCGTAATTACTGCACGGATTGGCGCCAACGCACCAAATCCCAGCGCCATACAGCGCCAATCCGCCCGAAATAAGCCGTTAACCCCCCTTTTTTGTGCATTTAACCACAAAAACCTGCTGTGAACCACCTAAAAAAATAATTCACACAGCTAAATTTGGGGGGTACGTATCCCGCAATTACTCATACCTGATAGGGCTACTCCCCGGGTGCGGCCTGGTTTGGGGGGGGCCCCCCGGGCCCCATAAACATCTTACTCTTTATTTCCCCCCCCCTACAAACACAATCGCTTTTTATACGGGGGGAAGAGGCGTAAATCCAAGTTCTCTAGAAACTTGGGTTACCGTAAAATTGGGGGGCCTTTTCTCGTATTTGGGCCCCCTTCACACGGGTTATTCTGCCGCATTTCGCCTACTGCCCCCGATTTTGGGTTCATCGGGGCCCCAACCGCGGGACAAAAACTAATCCACTCTCTCATTGAGAACATGGAAAACCCTCCCCTCCCCCCCGAATCCGCCCCCGGGGGGGAAAAGGGGCATCACATTTTTTACGGCGCGGGCGCCCGTAAACAATGCTTTTCTATGGGGGGGAGCGGGGCCCCCCCCGCCCCCCCCGCCCCCCCCCCCTTTTTCCGGCGATTTGTGCGCTCAATACGCCACAAATCCGCCCGGAATAAACCTTAACACGGGCCTTAAGCGCATACCCGCAAAATCGTGGGGAAAGCCCCCCAAATAAACCGTGGAACATAGCCTAACGTTCTCTGCTCGTATTTTGTCCATTAAAGGGAATTCTCCCAATACCAACTTTATATCAGGAAATTTCCCAAAATGCTGTCCCCTAAGATTCCAAGTGGCTTTGAAGCAGAAGTTCACCTTTAAGTCAGAACACTCCTGTCAGAACCCTCCAAAAATAGCCTTCGCCCATCACCTGCACTTATGTAACGCGTGAGTCACGGAGGCATCTCCGCCGCTCTTCTTCCTCGCTTTCCTTATTTTCTTAAATTAACGTCAACTCCTGAACAGCCGAGTTCTCGATTAGTGTGCGCTGCGCTTCCCGTCCGCGGATCCTTATTGTAAATGTTTAAAATTCATTTTGTACAAATCTGTGTCTGGATAAATGCAAATAGTGTGAAGGGAAGGTGGCCGCACATTACCACAGAAAGGCGAGTGCAGGGGTGGGGGGATGCCGCATCGACCTCACTAGCAATACAAGGTGCAGGACATGACGCTGATGGGAGCTGACAGCTAGCTTGATCTTGCCTTGATTAGGTGTCTGACTGCTGGCAAAATCCACTAGTCTTTTCCATTCACTGATTGCTGACCACAACAAACCCTTTCCATTGAAAAGCATGCCCAAATGGGCCACCCCCCCACAGGTAAAAATTACAATTTTTGTTTTTCCTGGATTCGCCGGGAGCAGGGGGCTATCGATCTTAGTATTTTTTCCCTTTCCCCCCTCCGAGGTTTAGTTTTCTTTTTTTTTGTACATCTCTAATACCTTAAAATAATACCAGTCATGGAACTGACCCCACTTGGGGAAACGTTTAGGGGATCACCTCGAAAGGGTTCAGCAAGATCAAAGTGTCCTCCTACACTGTCACATGGGGGAGCGTCATGACGGTAACAGATAAGTCTCCTGACGGCTAATATATAGAATTATGTGTCCCTCTCCGATGGAAGCTAGTTCCTATACTGTGCGCTCATTCCTGTTCTGCCTGCGCTTGGTTAAGCGGGTAGTGCCGCATCTGTGTTATATCTGCATGTGAATTATTTTCTACCTATCTGTGCATTAATCTATGCTGCAAATCATATAGGGGGTTATTAGAAGCCGGCTGACGTACAAATAGATTTTTGGAAATTAAGGAAGTGGATAATTAATGTAAAAATATTCTCCAGAGGTTACTGCTAATCTGAATACAATGAGTTTGATTTATATGTGCAACGTATTCTCCCTCTCCTGTTCGTTCGTTCTATCTCATTTTCTTACTCTCATTGTTTCTTATTTTCACACCTTTATCCTTTTTTTTTTCCTTTTTTCTTTCCCTCCGTTTTTTTTTCCTTTTTTTTTCTTTCTTTTTTCTTCTTTTTTTCCTTTCTTTTTTTTTTTTTCTTTTTTTCTTTTTTTTTTTCTTTTTTATTTCTTTCTGTCTTTTCTTTTTTCTTTTCCTTTTGTTCTTTTTTCTTTCTTTTTCTTTTCTTTCTTTTCTTTCTTTTTTCTTTCTTTTCTTCTTTCTTTTCTTTCTTTCTTTTCTTTCTCTTTTTTCTGTTTCTCTTTCTGTCTGTCTTTCTTTCTTTCTGTCTTTCTTACTCTCTTTTTCTGTCTTTCTGTCTCTTTTTCTGTCTTTCTGTCTTTTTCTGTCTTTCTGTCTTTTTCTTCTGCTCTTTTCTGTCTTCTGTCTCTTTTTGTCTTTCTGTTTTTTTCTTTCTGTCTTTTCTTCTTCTTTCTGTTTTTTCTTTGTCTTTTGTTTTTCTTTTTCTTTCTGTCTTTTCTTTTCTTTTTCTTTTCTTCTTTCTGTTTTTCTTTTTCTTTCTGTTTTTACTTCTCTTTTTTCTTTTTCTTCGTCTTTTCTGTCTCTTTTTTCTTTCGCTTTCTGTCTCTTTTTTCTTCTTTTTTGTTTTTCTGTCTTTTTCTTTCTGTCTTTTTCTTTCTGTCTTTTTCTTTCTGTCTTTTTCTTTCTGTCCTTTTGTCTTTTTTTTTTCTGTCTTTTTTTGTCTTTTTTTTTTCTTTCCTTTCTGTCTTTTTCTTTTTCTTTCTGTCTTTCTGTCTCTTTTTCTTTCTGTCTTTCTGTCTTTTTCTTTCTGTCTTTCTGTCTCTTTTTCTTTCTGTCTCTTTCTATCTCTCACACTCTCTCCCTCTCCCCTTCTCTCTTTGGACCTGAAATCCACAGCAGTATGCATGCTGGCTTGAATTGTGGAGTACTTTATTATAAGTTTATGATGAGGCGCTCCATGCTCTGTATCAGCCCTGGCTCTGTGCTGTGTGCTGGTATGAACAATAGATATACTTTGACAGGAGGCCAGTTGACTGTACTGCTTGTTTCCGGATGCCTGTGTTTTGTGGGGCTGTTACTAGATGTTTTTGGTTTTTAATCAATTTTTACACTTTTCCTTTTAGTATGCATGTAAATAAAAAGTCAAATATCTCCTTTAATGTGCAAAAAAATCCCTATTTTATTTTAGCCTCTTAAGGACTACAATACGTCATTTGTCGGCAGGGAATAGATGAGCGGGCATCTGTGTCCTGTGCTGGATGAAGCAGGCATTCAGGTGTCTGGCAGCCAGGATCGTGCCCCAATGGCAAAGAATGGACAAACCTCAGATCTGACCTGTTTAACCCCTGAATAGTGAATACTGACCAATGCATCGAAGTGGTTTTAGAAGAGAGGTGGTTCCCTTTCTTATCCTATTGACTTCCTTAACAATGTCTTCCCAAGGTGCTGACGGTTTTTTTAAAGGGTTCTTGGACAAAAGGAGGTTTGCGGGTTTCGGGAATTTGTTTTTTAAATTTTTGGTGCAGGGGTTTTGGGCCCAGCAGGTTTTTTCGGGCCCGGGGTTTTATATGACAGGTAAAAAATATAATGTATTTAATAAGTTTTTGCTGTGTATGATATGAACAATTAAATGATTGCATGTTTAAGTCCGCTAGTGGGACTAAAAAAAATCAATAAAAAAAAGTTTAATAAAGACATGAATAAAAAGGAAGATAAAAAAAATCCCATTTTTTTTCCCTTAAAAAATAAAAAAAATTTAAAAAAACCTATATATGATTTGTATCACTACAACCATAATGACCCAAATTGCAATAATATCACGTTATTTATCTTGTATGGTGAACCGTGTAAAAAAACATACTAGAAAGTGATCAAAAAAGTCTTATGTACCCAACAAGAAGGAAGTCCTCCTGCAAAGTACAAGCCATCACACAGATCTGTCAGCAAAAAAAAAATAAAAAATCAAAATGACTTGTAACATGGAGACGCACAAACAAAAATTTTTAAGAAGTGTTTTTGCTGTGCCAAAGTAAAAATAGATTATGGTGTAATTAGGGTATTGCCTGAATCGTACTGGCCCAAAGAATAAAGTTATCACAGTACGTTTACCATATAGTGAATGGTGTACATTTAAAAGTGGGGGGGGAGTGGGGACCTGTGGTACAATTATTATTATTTTATTTTTTTTATTTGTTTTTACCCAGTCCTCCCTGAGAGCGTTAATAAAAGTTAATTAATAAGTTATATGTACCCCAAAATTGTGCTATAGAAAACCAAAACCAGACCCAGGGGAGGAGGGAAGCCCTCATATGGCTATTTTGACAGAAACATATAAAGTTATGGCTCTTGTAAAGCAACGAAGAACAAAATGAAAGAAAAAAAAAATCACTTGGTACATAATTTCATAGGATGCATGACTGAAATAATGCTGCTTTGCTCTGTCACTTCCAAGCTGTCTGTAATTAGCATATGAGCTCCATGTATTCAGACTTCTCTGTTTATTAGTCTAGATTAGATAAATTACCTTCTCTGAGGTCCAGAGAAGCTTCTGAGCTAATGTAAACAGTAGTAATTAGTGTCTTTTGTCTGAAAGATCAGAGAACACACAAGGTGACCTGTGAGAGGATGTCGCTCACTGCTCTCATATAGAACAAACAGCAGGGGGGGAGAAGTATACAGGTCAGTCACTTGGGAAACCTGAGAGCCCTCATTAGGTGATAAAATCACTTGTAGCTCCTTAAAAAAAAAAAAAATGAACAAAGCAATGTATTTTGAAAAAATCTTCATTTAACTTTCCCTACATGTTGAAAGCTAATCTTTGTAGTGAGACAACCCCTTTAAGTCCTTAAGGGGTTAATAAATGTCCCCCTATTGACACATTTTGACAATCCACTAGAACATTTTGTTCTGATGCTTTTCCCCTAATTTCTGTGTCAAAGTGACATCTATCAGAAGAGTGTGAATCCCCAATTATACCTTCTAATCTTCTTCCAGAGGAACTAACCTTGCTGCAGTGATAGACAATGTAACAATATAAGGAAGCTGAATAATAAAGCCCCCGTTTCCTTTGCCGTAATTGACACATTGTCCATATTGTCTTACTAATGGAGGACACATATAATGTATAACGTCTGTAAGGCTAGGTCTACACAGCACAGAAAAGCATCCATTTTTTCAGCGTTTTTAGAAAACGACTGTAAGGCTAGGTCTAAATGGCATGGCTTTACAGTCGTCTTTTTGGCGCTTTTAGTTTTTTTAAAAGCATCGAAGATACGATCGTTCGTGCAGCCCCATAGTCTAGCGTATAAAAGATGAGCTGTAGTCTCCAAATGACTGAGTAGGTCAGAAAATTTACTATTGTATTCTATTTAAAGCACCGTATGATTTTTTATTCTTTTTTTTTTTTTGCATGTTTTTTGCAGAAATACATGGCAAATCTATTGCTATGCATGTCTGCAAAAGAAACGCTTCAAAAAACATGGCAAAAACTATGTTTTTTCAGCAGCTTTTAACAGGCAGTGGAGAAAAAACTCCGTTTTATGAACGTTTTTAGGATTTTCAGGTCATTTTTTTTTGTCCAATGCTGTGTAGACCGAGAGCTTTTCTGCTTATAATACAGGTATATACATTTGTCGCTGCATTGCTCATGACTAAAGCTTTTTACACATATAGGTCAAGCTCACCATTACCGTTGTATATTTCACCCTTGTTCCTGAGATGTATGTCACCCTACGTCTCCGCCATGTATAATACAATGTAAATTAGAGGTGCATTTCCACACTTTGGTTTCTCACTACCTTACCCTTGCACATGCATTTTTTTTCTGCCCCTTTTGGGCCCATTCCCATTCGTATATGTGAAGAGACGGGGACCACCATGTAGTAGATGAGCCCGACCCCAGGCAGTTTTGGTAAAAATAGCGCTGTCAGTGCATTAATCCCCTTCTCGGATATCATCTTCTTGCTAAGGCTTCTTCCAAGCAGAGGGTGAAAACACTTCAACACAACCCGTAATTTCTTGTCTCAAAAAAAAACACTTTTTTTAGTCATAAAAAAGCTTGGTTTAAAAATTATTCTTGGCTTTATTTAGCGATTACTTTTTAAATTAGAAAACGAACAACAATTCCCCCATTGTGTTTTGAGAAAAAAATTTTTTTTATTTGGGGTAAATGTTTTTTTCGCCACTGTTTTCATGGGGGAAACACTTGGGCTATCGGCTGTAAGGGCTCTGGGGAAAGCGGTGGGTGCTTTATACAAATACACCAAAAGAAGCCTACCCATAATATTACATAGTATATGGTTGAAAAAAAGACATATTTCCATAAAGTAAAACCAAGGGGGGGAAAGATGGGGGATGATGGGGGGGGGATAGAAATTTTATAATTTAGTTTCCCCCTATGTGAGTATGGAAACCCAAAAACCAGAACAATCTCCCAAAATGAATGTTTAATATCTGCTCCCAAGATTGTCATAAAACGGGTTTAAAATTTTTAATGGCTAATAATATAAGATTTTTTATTTTGAAGTAGTTATCTAAGCCTTTCTTGAAACCCTCAACTGTTCCTGCTGTGCCCGGCTCCTCAGGTAGGCTATTTCACAGATTCAATGTTATCATATTGAATAAGGCTTTTCTCCTCTGGAGGACAAATCCTTTTTTCTCCAGATGAAGGGAATGTTCTCTTGTCCTTTGAGGGGGTTTTAAATGAAATAGCTTTTTCCCATACATTTTGTAGGGACCATTAATGTACCTATATAAATTAATCATGTCCCCCCCGAAGCCGTCTTTTCTCAAGACTAAATAAGTTTAATTCTTTTAACCTTCCCCAAAACAAAATGCTCTATTCCCTTTTATTTGGGTTTTGCTCGTCTTTACACTCTCTAGCTCCATTACATCACTTTGTCTGTGTCCCGTGATTATAGCTTTTCTTGTCCTCTATCCCTGCGTTAATAACAATTGTACTTAAATCTCTAAAGAGACCGGGACAGTACGTGCAGGATTAAGGAGGTTTAATTGTGTGGGGTCGCCCTTCTTGGGGCGGTTACTCCGCAAAGAGGCAAAAAGGGGGTTATGATAAAGGCAAGATCAATTACATGACTTTCCTCCCCTGCCTTTAACCTTGCCCCCTTTACAATTATGATTTGAAATTTTATTTTTTTGAATTTGTTTTTTTTAAAAAAATTTATTTTAAAAGGGTTAATTTTTAGATTTTTTTTTAAGAAGGTGGAGTTCTTTGGATTAGTTGTTTATTAATATCCTCCTCCATTAGATATTGGGATAGATTGGATTTTTTTTAGCTGTAGCCCTAAAAAGGCAAAAGTATGGGAGACCACACAAGTGTTGGGGGGAGAAATCTAGGAACAGTTCTGCTGGGGGTCATGGCCCAAAAAGGGCCCCAAGACTTGGACCCCAAAACTAAAACACAGGTTACAGAATTTTAACTTCCTCTTGAACAACTTTACCCCCAGGACTTTGTTACTGGAGCTTCTTGGGTTGGTTCATGAGTCCAAGATTACTATGTTCAATGCCATGCACCTCTGGCGGCAGTGCCAAGCTCGATCAGGGGAGGCACGTTCTATGAATGTATGAATCCTGACAATGGAGAATTATGAATTATCAAATTTCTGATGACCGTTTCAAAACTATTTACTTATTTTAAAAGGGTTTCCCCTAAATTAAATTTATTTACCTCATCCGTTTTCTTGGTTTTCATTTTGAATTCCCGGGCGTGTTTACGGGCTTTCACTAGGCTCCAGAAAAACCCCAGGTTGTAGCTAAGCGACCGTGCTGGCACCTTCAGGAGAGACCGAACGGTCTTTTGGCTAAGCAACCACCGGCACCTATCAGGAGAGTTTAAACGGGTCTGGGCTATAGCACCAGGCTGGCACCTATCGGAGAGTTTGAAAGGGTCTGTGGTAAGCAACCAGGCGGGGCCCTATCAGAAGATTAACAGGTCTTAGCTTAAGCCCCCGGGGCTGGCACCCCATCAGGGGGGATTAAAAAAGGTCCCTTTTTAAAGGCAAATATTTCAAAGGGTTTTTTTTAAAGGGATTTTAAAAAAAAAGGGCCCCTTGTATAGAAACCCCAAAAAGGGGAAAAAAAGGCCCTTAAAAAGGAAAAAGTTCAACCCCATTTCCCTTGGTATTTTTATAAGGACCAGTTTTGGCCAAACTATCCCCGGGTTCAAACGGTTTTTCTTAGTTTTATATTTAAAAAAGTGCTTTCCAGGCCAAAACCCTGTGAAGAAGGAAAAGGTTTAAAATTTGGGGGAAACGGCGTGGAAAAATAAAAGAAATGGAAAAAGGGTTTGAAAGGGGGTTTTTTACTTTTCTGCTAAAAGCCTATAATGATCAAAAGAACTAGGATAATAATTCATTAGCCTAACGAGGAGCAGCCTGTGTGCATAACCGAGTGACCCCATGGTTCAGAGTAACCCGTAACATTTGAATCACTTTCTGAAAGCACATAATCCGAAAATCCCTGCACACGTGCCCGCTCTATGAGGAGAGCTCCTCTCCAGGCTTCTGGGTCATTCTTCTCCTGACCCTCCTCGCACCGCCATGGCTTGCTGATAAGCTTTTAGTCAGCAGCACAAGAATGCCGCATTCAGCATATTACTCCTTGTATAAACAGCACAGGCCCACCGAGTGATTGACTGCCGGGGCTTCCCTTCCTGGATGTCACTGTGACTTTTTCGAGACCTCTGTGGAAATGACCTGTTATCTTACCCTGAAATGATGAATGTGTTTCTGATTTGCTGCAGGGCTTATAAGCTGGTATTCAGCAACAAACCCCATGGCTGATAGTTTTTGGCAAAAAACCCACCATTTCCGACCTTCAGGTTTTTTAAGGGGTTGTCTCCTACAAGGTAGCTCTTTTTATTTTAAAACTTTCAAAAACAACATTTTTTGCAAAATGTTTCCATTTAATTTTTTCCTACCTATTCCAGTATCCCCTTTTTTAGGCGCATAGCTCCTCGGTCTCTATAGCTACGACCTGTTTTAAATCTCCCTGTGGGGTCCATGGGGCCCTATAGCTCCAGACCTGTTTAGTTCTCGTAGGCTGCCCGTGTGGGGCACTATAGCTCCAGACCCCAATTTTGAACTCCCCCCCTTAAGCTGCCGTTTGTTTTTCCGGGGCCCCCTTTAAAAAGCTCCAGACCTGTTCACCCCTCTGATAGGCGCCAGTGTGGTCCAACTCCCGACCTGTTCAATCTCTCCTTAAGGCTGCCAATGCTGGTCGCAAAGCTCCAACCGTTTCCCTTCCTGATAGGCTGCCAGCCCCGGGCTATAGCCAGACCGTTTTAACTCCCCATAGGCTGCCAATGCTGGCGCTATAGCTCAACCTTTCAATCTCCCCCGATAGGCTGCCAGTGCTGGGCCTATAGCTCAGACCTGTTTTAAACTCTCCCGATAGGCTGCCAGTCTGGGCACATACTCAACCCGTTCAATCTCTCCTGATAGGGGTGCCCGCACGGTTGCTATAGCTACAGACCTGGCTTCTACGAGCCTAGAGAAACCAGTAAGTGACTTGTTTTGCAAGATCTTTAACAAAAAAAGCACAAACCTTTGGGGGAGACAACCCCTTAAAACAAACTTATTTACCCTGGGGGGATCTCCCGCTGAGCTCGCTCAAAACATGGTGGTTATGTAATAAGTTGTTTAGCGTTTGCTTTGCAGGCAATTTACGGGCGATAATTACCATGCAGTGATCTGGTTCGCTCACTCAGCGGGTAAATTTTCCCCGGGAAAGCTTCAGGGGAGCTTAATGACATTTCATTTACAAAAAGGCATGGGTTTTAAAGACCCAAAAGGCATTTTAAAGGGGGTTTTCCTACAAAATTTATTTTACTTATCTCGGTCCCCTTTTCTTTGGGTTTCATTTTTTAATTCGGGGCGGTTTTACTCCCCCACTGCTGCAGTAAAACCAGTCTTTAGCATACAACCAACCCGCCAACAAAACAAACAGTTGAGCATGGACCCGGAGGAAAAGTCCCCTTACAAAGGGAAATCAAAAATAGGTAGGACATTGTTAATGGAACACAATTTGCAAGGACTTGTTTTTGCAAGATTAAACCCCTAAAAAAGCGGATCCTTTTTAGGAGACAAACCCCCAAAATTTTCCCAACACGCAGTGTATTTCCCCCCCTTCCCGAAAAACTTTTTAACTGCCTGTGTTTTGCAGTGATTTCCCAAGGCGGTTTTTCCCCCCTTTTGTCTCCAGATGTGAAGGATGCCTGGAATTAGAGCGTGTCAGTAGGAGGTGGCACTACCCACATTGCTGGGATGACTGTAGTAATCTTTCTTGTATAATTTCCCAGTATGTTCAAATTTCCCAGATCCCGCTAACAAGGGGTGAAGCCCTACACCCACCCACCCACGCGTACACACCCAGAGCTACTGAAGGTGAACGTATAGCGAGGACAAAAGCCAGCACATACACCGCGCTTAACCCTCCAAATGCCTCCTATACGATACAGTAAAAAATACCGCAAGTATGCGGAAAACATTGACTCGTGCTTAACCCTCCAAATGCCTCCTATAGCGATACAGTATAAAATACCGCAAGGTATGTCGGAAAACATTGACTCGTGCTTAACCCTCCAAATGCCTCCTATAGCGATACAGTATAAGATACCGCAAGGTATGTCGGAAAACATTGACTCGTGCTTAACCCTCCAAATGCCTCCTATAGCGATACAGTATAAAATACCGCAAGGTATGTCGGAAAACATTGACTCGTGCTTAACCCTCCAAATGCCTCCTATAGCGATACAGTATAAAATATCACGTCGGAAAGTATTGACTTATGGAAATTGCTTCCTTTCATAGGTATAAGGGTTTGTTCAAACGGCTTATTTGGACGCTGATTTTCCAGCGGCGAAAACAGCATCAAAACCTCGCCTGAAACAAGCTTCTTCAAAGAGGTTTTAGACGAGGTTTTCAACACTGTTTTCGCCCATACAAATTGATAATCCATATAACCAACAGCACACACAGATTTTCTTAATGCAATTAAGAAAACTTTATTCTTCTATTAATATCAATCACCGTATGCAAAGTAAACCCAAAATCCGGGTGAAGTTAGTAAACATATAACCTATTATTCATAGTAGGGCTATGCTCTATGAATACTATGGTATATGTTTAATAACTTCACCCGGATTTTGGGTTTACTTTGCATACTGTGATTGATATTAAAGGAAGAATAAAGTTTTTTCTTAATAGCATCAAGAAAATCTGTGTGTGCTGTTCGTTATATGGATCAATTTCTGGGAATGGGCACCACACTAATTAAGGGTAGTGGCGAACCATTATATATTCTTCCATACAAACTGATAGGGCGAAGACTGCGCTGAGAAACCCGTCTAAAACCGTGCCGAGGTTTTTAAGCTTTCCATTTATTCCTATGGGGATTTTCAGTGCTGAAAACACTTTGGGTATGTTCACATGGCGTGTTGGATCCGTTTTTGGATATGTGTTTAGATGTGTGTTTGGATCAGTGTTTTGGACCCTAAACGGACCCAAACACGCATCTAACAATGTGCAGTGTGATCTACATTACTTTCAATGTAAAACACACATCGGCATTCGGACAAATGATCACCGACTCCCAAAATATATAATAAGTTGGTCCAGTTAGTTTGATGCGGTGCAAAGAGCAAGAGGCATTGGGTCCGGCCAGTGCTATTGCTCCCATATCTTCAGCCTCATCACATGAGGAGTGTAAGTGATGACATGGAGCAGGCAAAGCACTGCCCCAGGGGAAAAGATTCTGCTCCCAGGGCAAACAGATTTCAGCAAAATTTTTCACCTGCTTTCAAAGAAGTAGAAGAGTTCAACCATTCATCAAAACTGACTGTGGCTGAGGCAAGTCCTTTATACCCTCACCCTGTTAGAGATGTTGCAAATGTGGTCCCCACCTTGCCCCCAACCCAAGTTAGTGTAGAGAGGCCATTCTCTAGCCTGGAAACAATGAGATCAGATGTGAGGTCATGTATGCAGGATCTGATGGAGGCAATACTATTTCTCAGAACAAATTCAGAGACTCCACAAATGTTGCTGTAGTGTTTTGCAAATTTACAATTTTTTTTTGTGTCCTAATGTCATGTCCAATAAATATATTTTACACTGACAAGCAAAATGGTAACAATGGTTTGAACTTATGACTTTCAGGCTCCATTTTTCACCATCCACTACAGCTTTGTACATGAGGCTGTTGTAATTGTATATACAGTCATCTGACCCATATTATACATAAATTTGACTTGCAAGTATTTAGCATCTGCTTAGTTACAATTTTGCTCCTAAAAATCAAAAGGTTAGATTTTATTATTTTGTTAGTATTTGGTAAATCCACCTTTTGGTTTTCAGCACTGCCTGAATCCTTCTGGGCTCTGAATCAGATTCAAGCACATCTTGACCAAAATCTGATCCCAGGTCTCTTCTACACATTCCCAATGTTGGTGCAGACTGGACATGGATACAAATACAGCTTTTTCTTCAACTCTACCCACATGTGTTAAAAAGATCAAAACATTGTTACCCTTTTGCTTGTAGTTCGTTCTACCTAAAAATTTTGTTTAATTGTATCAAAGGGATAAACACCGGATTTTACCTTTTTTACTATATAACCTATCATTTAAAAAACGGCCATTATAGGAGTGGAGTCGGATTTTTTGGGAAATTGAGGAGTCGGAGTGGGGGGCTTCGTTTGCGACTCCACAGCCCGGGATGGGTTTAAAAATCGTCATGTCAATTCTTGACCAAAAGACCAGGAGCCCTATTTAAACTAGGGGTGTGATCCTGCTGCAGCCAAAAGATGCGTTTTGGAGCGTTTGGATCTGATTGACGCAGCACTTTTGGATGCGATTTTTGGATCCAAAATTAGATCCAAAACGCTGTGTGAACATACCCTTCAAGAATTGACATGATGCTCCTTTTTCAGTGCCCAAAACAGCTTCCAAAAATGGGGCAAAACGGTGAAAAACCTTGCCCCGTATGTAAATAACAACTTTTTAAAAATAAAAAAAGAAAATGAACTGGGGGCGTTTTAGAGGTTTTCTGATAAAGTTGGGAGCGGAAAACTAAAAAAACATGCAAAACAGCCGCGGAACTACCCTGGGGGCCTGAGAGGGGGGGAAGAAGAAAACGGGGATATACCTGATTTAAAAGGGGAAAAACCGTCACTAGGTTAGCCCCCCTTTGCTGAGGGGAGCACAGCATGTCAGACCTCTTTTCCAGCCTGTTCCCTTAAAATTTCCCCCTTATGGGGAACCAAAAAAAAAAAGACAAAAAAAACAAAAAAAAAAAAAAGCAAAAAATTAAATAAAAAAAAAAAAAATTTAAAAAATTTTTAAATAAAAAACCCCAAAAACCCCCAAGGTTCCCCCCCTTTGTAAAAACTAACGAAAGGTGGAAATTAATGGTTAAAAAAAAAAAAAAAAACAAAAAATTTTTTAAAAAAATAAAAAAAAAAATCCAAATTTTAAATTTTCAGAATAAAGGCAAAAGTCTGAAAAAAAAGCCCCCCCGGTCAGAAAATAAAAAATTGTTTGCGGGGGCCCAAAAAATGGGTATTAACTATTTCAGGGTTTCCCTTTAAAGGTCACAACATTTGATGACATGGGGACGGTCGTTATTTTTTTAAAAGGGCCCACTACACACACTTTACATGGATTTGGGTTTTAAAAACAAAATATCCACTGAAAAAACCCTCCCCCCCTAGACCCCAATTGAAATCTACAGAGTTTCACGTGACTTAGATTTTCATTGACGATTTCAAACTTGGAATAGTTAAATTTTTTTTTCCGCCATATTTTAGGGAAGAAAAAAACAACTTTTCTATGTTGGAGCCGCATCTGAAGTTAGGTTTAGAAGGATGTCGCAATCTTTTAGTATTAGGGGTATTACTGTGGGGCTTGTGAAAGGATAACCAATCCAAGGTTCTAATCTTCAGATATATCCACAGCACTCCGCAGATTTCGTGCAAAATTGTATATTATTATTTTTTTTTTTTACAAAATAGACAAAAACTCCAATATCCTAGATATACACATAAGCAGAGTAGGGCAAAACCCGACCAATTCTGAACGGCCAAGCGGCCTTCCTTTGAAAACGGCTGGTACCGGCAGGAGAAATGGAGCTGTCCAAAGACCATAGAGATGAATGGGACTGGGTAAATCCAGAGACTGCAAACTGTGGTCTGCTCCTGCAGACTTAATGGCTTCCATCTCTTCTCTACTTCTACTACAAGGACTAAGTTGAGGGTTTATAGCGACAACATTAGGCCCCAGTCACATGACATTTAGGGCTCCCGTTAGTGGGATCTGTTGGGATACCATGGAATACTTATCCCCATGTTTACAGTGGGGGTATTTGATGGGGCCATAGAGGTAAAGGACAAACCTAGTCTTCACTGAACTACGTTTGCCTTACTTACCGAATGTTTACGCTGGTGTTCCTGGACCTTTTGATCTGAAACGCGTCGGCAGGGTGCTGGTTTGATGCACTCTTTCTTTGCGGAGTTTCTGTTTGGATATTTTTAACGGTTCAATAAAATAATTTTTGCTGCCTTTCTACACCTCAGATTCCTGGTCTATTCTATTTTTTACTTTGGCCTGTCATGCTGTTTCGTCCAATGCACAAAGTCTATTTGTATGGTAAATAGGGCAAACGGAGTCTGATTCAGAATATTGTCTCTGCCACGGTTTCTGCCAGGATAGATTTATTTTATCCAGATCGACACCACAAAAGGGGACAATAAACTGATGTGAATGGGACTTAACCTCAGAACGATGGAATGATGTTCGACCCCAAGATCAGCGTATACAGTGTGTGTTTGTGGTCTGTTACCATGGAGACATATAGGTCTGCATAGGAGCAATTTACACAGAACAATAGGTGTTTTAATGGACTATTGTTCTTTTCGTTTCAGATTCATAGGGACAATACAAATGGTTCAGAAGATAGACCTACCCCTTATTGTGTTCATAGTGTGTATGGCTTACGCTGCTTGGTTGGAACTGGTTAAAAGTTGATTGAGTCAAACACGTGAATTCCTGTTTCTTAGGTCTCATGATGACCCCATACAAAGCGCAGTGAAGGGTGTGTCCATGTTTTCCATGCCGCCCGGGTCTGCAGTTTTACAAGCTGGGTTTTGTGAGAAGATCCGACTTCTGCTATTCCGCTGATTGTATCACCAGGGTTTACACACAGATTGTGTCGCTTCCTCTGTAACGCTGCTGACTTGCTAGGCCAGTCATTTCCATGAAGAAGCGGGCGCCATAATTCATTACAATGACAACAGCAGCCATCATCGTGAAGTAATGATGATCACCTTTGGTCATTTACCTTCAGTTTGTCTTCATGTGGTCAGAACTTGCTTGTAAACCATTAATAATGCTTATATTGGTTTTTAACCAGTTAAAGGGGTTTTTCGCGATTTTTTTAAAAGTTGCCCACTGCCGCCCACTGTTATAAATTATAAAAAAAAAAAATATCTGTACTTCTCCTTTTGCCATCGTTTAAGCACTGCCCGAACTCCTTGCTGGTCCCTTACTGATGGCGTCCCGTTCATGGCCCTCATGACCATGAACCAATCACTGGCCCCAGCAGTCCTGTTCCTTCATGTACCAAATGTGACCACTGAGGCCAGATATTGGCTCTCAGACACGTGAGCCATGAAAAGTATGTCGTTCGTGTGGGACACCAAATCTCTGGGTGCCCTAAAATGGTGTTGATGGGAGAGGAAAGTACCATAGAAAAAAAGGGAATGTTAGTTCTCACCACATATTGTAGTCTCAAAAGGTTTAGAGGCAAGTCCCTGAATGTCCAAATGGTGCCACGGGAGAAACAGCCTGTCGGACACAGGCACACGCAAAATAGCAAAAATCCAAAAAGTTTCAAAACCTCCGGCACCAAAAATTAATATAAAAACATATCCTTTAATCCATAATTATGCTGAAAAGTATAGGGTTCTCCATGACACCTGACGCGTTTCGAGCGAATACATGCTCTTACTTGTAGACTGGCTATGGAGAAGAAAAGAACATTTAAAAACAACACGCTAACCCATGAACTCGGAAATGAACCAAAAAAAG
Organism: Phyllomedusa bahiana; assembly: GCA_025379985.1. Lineage (NCBI taxonomy): Eukaryota > Metazoa > Chordata > Amphibia > Anura > Hylidae > Phyllomedusa > Phyllomedusa bahiana. Next base: position 451,920 of record JAODAL010000063.1, read on the forward strand.
AAAAAGCAACATGATTGGCTGAATATTATGTCAGTCAAAAAAAAAAATAAGCATCAAGGAGGAAAGGCCCGAGATAAGAAGAAAACATGGTTCCACCCTAAACGAAGAAAGCGCACATTTGTAGACCTATTTGTTGTTTTTAAATGTTCTTTTCTTCTCCATAGCCAGTCTACAAGTAAGAGCCTGTATTCGCTCGAAACGCGTCAGAAGAAAGTACTGATGTTTTTCTTGTGTTATAGCAGTAGGTGGTGGTAGGCAACTTTTTAAAAGAAGTGGAAAACCTAGGTGAATTCATGTCTAGAGACACTGCAGGATCTGATATAATACTATTGTGTATGTTGGCCAAAAATCGTTGTATAGGCCGTAAGTGGGTGAAGCATCTCTAAGGTACTGTCTCTTGTGGGGATCTCTGTGCCCTGCTTTGCCCCCTCAGGTCCTGCACAAGGCATAGCACAGTCTACCAATTTTCCCTGCAGTGTTCCTTCAAGCCTGCCCTAGATAAAAAGGCATTCAGGAGTTTAAGGGTAATTTTCCACATAGGAAGGTATCCGGAAAAATATTCAGTTTGATCCATCGATGCCAATGGCCGGTTTTCTGGTCATGCCCATAGATATGAGATTGTGTTGCAGAAAAATGGAGTGAGTCGATACGACTGTGCTGCTGTTTGAGAACCAGCGCACCCTTAAAGGGCACCTGTAACATTGAACATGCTATCAGATCTGCGGGTTCCATACTATAGAGCAGGAGGAGCTGAGGGACTGGCAGATTCATATATAGTTCTGTGAGGAACGATTCAGTAGAACTTGTAATTTATTAATTTAAATTCCTGCTTATTCTGGGTTAAGGAGTCCAGTGGGCGGTCTTATCAGTGATTGACAGCCTTCCTTGTAGGAGTGTGCATACAGGGATAGCTGCCAATCCGCCCACTGGACTCCTTAGCTCAGATTAAACAGAGATTTCAATGAATAAAATACAAGTTCTACTGACTTGTTCCTCACAGAACTATTTATCAGTCTACTCCGCTCCTCCTGCTTTATAACCTGTTGCCCGCAGATCAGGTAGTATGTTCAATCGGACAGATTCACTTTAAAGATTGTATGCAGGACTGCACAGCCCCAATTCTCCAACAATTTGCATCCGCATGGAGGTCACCCTGGCAGAGTCCTCTGGACCCATCTCGTGCATCATCGGGGGTGACTTCAGCCAGTCAGGACTCACTTTATCAGTGGTGTTCACAGGTTGACATATCCATTGGCTGGCATTTGTCGGGGCATCTCATAGATGCCCAGATGCAACGCCATTGTCCAGGGACATGTTTACCTTAAAGGGAAACCTAACACACATGCTGTCGGATCTGCTGGCCCCATGTTATAGCAGGAGGTGCTGAGCGGATTGACATACAGTTGAGGAAAGATGTAGTAGAACTTGAATTTTATTAATTTACATTTTACTCATTTTAAGGTAAGGAGTCCAGTGGGCGGTCTTAACAGTGACTGACAACCTTCCTTGTACAGGCAGTCCCGGGTTACGAACAGGATAGGGACTATAGGTTTCTTAAAGGGGTTTTGCCAGGACGTGCCTTATCTGCTAAGAAGCAAATGTAAACAAGCCATGCTGAGCTAAGAGAGAGAGAGAGAGACACAGCCAGAGCACAGAGCCGTGCATAAGGGATCGTGTGAATTGTTCACTCAAATAATCAAACTACAACTAGTGGATTCTGTATACAAACGACAACAGCTTTTTCCACAGCCTCTTGAAAGCTTCTTCATGTTCTCTGTCATCAGATAAAGCAGGGATCTACTCAGATAATCACACTACAACTAGTGGATTCTGTATACAAAAGACAACATATTTCTACCCGGTGCCTTGAAAGCTTCTTCAGCTCCCCTTTCATCAGATAGAAAGTGTGCTCTGCGCAAGCCTGGCCAGCAGCTCTTGTCAGGTCGTATCTAATAGAAGCTTTTAAGTAACTAAGGGCAGGTAAGGCAGCCTGTAGCTCTCTCAGGCTGCAATTTTTGTAATCACAAATATTTAGAAAAGTGATTAAATACCCATTTTGGAGGATCCAACGTCAACATTACATGGTGGCTAAACCCCTTTAAGTTGAATTTGGATGCAAGTCGGAACAGGTACATTTCTTGTATGTAACTGCAGCAAAAATAAATAAATAAAAAAATAGTTTTAAATAGTGCAGGAAGGGGTTTTTACATTTGCTTTGCTGCCTGTTAAGACGATTCCACATCATTTTACCTTATGTGCTGCTGTGACATGCTGGCACTTGTTCCACAGCTACCATCTGCTGTGGAACATGGAACTACAAGTGCCAGCATGCCCCATAAGTCTCCATTTGAAACTACGGGACAGATGTAAGTCAGAACGATGTACGTCGGGGACTGCTTGTATAAGGGTGCATACAGAGATAGCTGTCAATCACTGATAAGACCGCCTACTGGACTCCTTAACCCAGAATAAGCAGGAAAGTAAATTAATAGATTACAAAGTTTGCTAAATCATTTCCCATTAGACTCCTGCCCGGTTACCTGATCCCTGCAGCTCTGATCGCATGTTCAATGTGATGCCTTTATATTCTGCACTATGTTCTCTAGGTTTTCTCTTGCTTTACTTTTTATTAGTCCTATATGTTTGTTTTGTCTCTTGTCCAATACACAGTATCATACATGGAGCCCAGGGAAGGGGAGGCTTTCATCTAGTTACATTTAGTGCTGACTTCTGACCTGTGTAATATTATACTGTTATTTCGCCGTGTCTATGGCGTGCACATTGCTGCCTGAGCTTGCTGCTGCTCATTATTTTTTTTTGTGGCTTTGGGAAGGGAGGATCTAATGTTCAGGGCCTGGTATTAAGCTGTCGGAATGTGTAGGATTATACCAGAGATTGTTTGTCCTCCTTTAAAGTGGAGATGCTCTTTCATTGGGACGTGAGACGCTCCTAGGCACGTACCTGTCGCCTGTCACTCATGTGCACGCTCCTCACCAGCGAGTAACACCTGCCGCACCGCCTGCAGTGCAAGACCCCGTGGCCTCGTCTGCGAGACGTTCCCCTGTCAGTATGATGTGGCGGGAGGAAGCGCAGCATCAAGTAAGGTGCCCACCTTTCTTCCCCATTTACTTATTCCTGCTGCGTCCTGCGGGTCGGAGTGGGTGGCTGCACATCAAGCTACAGGTCTGCCCACCTTTCTTTCCCCCCATTTACGTGTATTCCTGCCGCTGTCCTGCCGGGTTCGGTGTGGGTGGCTGCACATCAAGCTACAGGTCTGCCCACCTTTCTTTCCCCCCATTTATGTGTATTCCTGCCGCTTTCCTGCAGGGTTCGGAGTGGATGGCTGCACATCAAGCTACAGGTCTGCCCACCTTTCTTTCCCCCCATTTACGTGTATTCCTGCCGCTTTCCTGCAGGGTTCGGAGTGGGCGGCTGCGCATTGTTTCAGCTTCTCTAATGCTGAATGAATTAAGAGGATTTCCTGCCGGCTCTTATACTAATTGTGCTTCGGGATTTGCAGTCGTGTGTAACCCGTCGACTTCCAGGGAGGATGTAGAAAGGCGCTCCGGGGATGAGAACGTGAGGAATGCGGGCGATTTGGAGGGGTTTATAGCTCTGGTTATGGCTCTCGAGGGGTTAAACACAAGAATGTTATATTGTACGCCCATGCATTATAATAATAATAGCTGCTTAATTTTAGTTCCTTTCTCGCAACAGTTTGCTTTGCATGGTGCGGCGGGGTGTACCTGACCCTCCTGCTCTCGGCTGCACCTCTCTGTGTCTGTGCTAATAGGCGGCATTACATCTGGGATTATGGGGCGGTTTTATTCACTATATTCACTATATTAAAATTGGTTTTCCTTTTAAACCGTGCAGTCAGGAGTCTTTAAGGCCGAGTTTACACGGCAAAGATCAAATTTCCGATAGGTATTTGGCCTTTTCTTGGCACGTAGGGGGACGAGTTTTGTTCGTGGATTCAAGCCGTCCCCATTCGCACCCACATGTTAATGTTGTTGTGCCTGAAAATCGGGTGGGAAAAATGAACGTGTCCTAAGTTTTTCGGTGTAAAAAAAAGTCCATCGGAAAATCCGTGCAGTGGGGACTGCTGCACGGATTTTCTGCAGAAGTCTATGGGGAGCGGTGCTTGTCGGTTTTCAGACAGTTTGTAAAACTGCAAACAGTCTAAAGAAGCGACAAGTAACCGGTGCCGTGGGGACGAGCCCTAAGATTCTCCAAAAAGGTCCATGAACGGGAGAGGTTTCAGCCGTCGGTATAGATGGCATTCAGAGCCAGTAGGTCAAGGCCGTCTGTGCTTACTGTTCCCGACTAATAATTTTCTAAAAAGGTCTATGATGTGCAAATGTCCCAGTCATTGGTATTGATGGCGTCAAGCTAATAATCAATGCCGCCTGCGGTTATTGTCCCCGACCAACCTCTGAGTTGTCCACAGCAGCTTGTCGCAATCATTACTGTCTTTGGGTCTGGCTATACCTTTATATGTTTCTGATGGAGGTTTAGGATGGTTTTTGGGGGATATTTTATGAATTCGGGCCATCTTTCTTTGCCATGTTATGGAGGTATTTTTCTTTGGCAGTATATGGCGACACATTAAGAGCCTATTGCTTCGGAGTACTGAGCTGCAGAGACTTAAAGGGGTTGTCTCACTACATTGCTTCATCTTACCTCAGTCCTGTTTTCTTGGTTTCATTTTGAATTCACGGGCGTGTTTACTTAAGCTTCGGCCGGTTCTGCAGGGCACCAGATACAGCCTATGCATGGTGTCTGGAGTAAGTGCCCCCTTCCAACCACTTCAAGGGGTTGTCTCACTACATTGATTTGTCCTGTTTTCTTGCTTTCATTTTGAATTCAGGGGCGTGTTTACTAGCTTCTACTAGGCTGCAGTAGAAGCCAGGTCTGTAGCTATAGCGACCAGTGCAGGCAGCCTATCATGAGAGATCAAACAGGTCTGTAGCCATAGCAACCAGTGCTGGCAGCCTATCATGAGAGGTCTGTAGCTATAGCAACCGGTGTTGGCAGCCTGTCATGAGAGATCAAACAGGTCTGTAGCTATAGCGACCTGAGGAGCTGATGCAGCCCATACAAGAGGGGATATCTAGGAATAGGTAGGACACTGGTAATGGACATATATTGCAAAGTGACTTGTTTTTGCAAGATCTTTAACATAAAAAGCAGCAATCCTTGTAGTGAGACAACCCCTTTAACTAGTCCTCCATATTCCTTGCACCTGTTCGTTCTTGGTTAGATTTTTTTTGTTTTACTTTATTTGACTACATTTTAATAGTAATATAAATATTAATAATCTAGATTTATATCGTGCCAACCTATTCTACAGCCGTTTACAATGTAGAGGGTCAGGGCCGGGACGACGGATAGGCAAAGGTAGGCGACCGCCTAGGGCTCCACTTCTTCCCAGGCAGGAAGGGGGCGCAAAGGGGTCTGAAGTGAGCTGAATTTTACATTGGAATGGGAGGGGTGGGGGTGCTACATGCCTTATTTGCCTAGGGCACCAGAATACCTTGTCCCAGCTCTGGTATAAGCACAGGCTAAAAAACAAACATTACACAGTAAAGAAGCGTTACAGATCAGGCACAAGGTGTGAGTTGTGCTCGCAGGCACTTACAATCTACTAGTGCATCTCAAAAAAATGAGAATATCACTGAAAAGATAATTGATATCAATAATTTAGCTCAAATAGAGAACCCCATATATTGTATGGACGCATTACAGTATGAATGACAAGGTTTAATACAACACATTTGTGAGCACTATAACAAATAAAGACCGTCCTGGAGAAGCCCTTTAATTTTCAATGATATTCTCATTTTTTTGAGATGCACTAGTAAATGTGATCATGTTCTTATATATTCCTTCTACTTGAGAGAATTGCACAGTGTGAACAAAGCCGAGCTTATAACAGGGTGGGATTGCACTATAAGTCCCAGCATTCGCTGCACTGATTAATCTCTGTACTGTTCGGCATTGCCCTGGTTCATGGTATCCTCCGGAGACTGTGCTATATAAGGATCTGGGTTCCTTGGGATGTTGTGGAGATTTCCTCTTCACCTGACTTTATCTTAATAAGGAAATCCTTTTCTTCATTCCACTTCACTAGATTATTATTAAGTCGTCTTATTTTGGGAACGTTGTCCAAATTAGATTCAAGGGAACTGCGCTCCTGTAAATACATACACTAGTGCATCTCAAAAAATTAGAATAGCACTGAAAAGTTAATTGATATCAATAATTGAAGTCCAGTAGAGAAACCCATATATTGTATGGACTCTTTACAGTATGAATGACAAGGTTTAATATAATAAATACATTTGTGAGTCCTATAACAAATAAAAGCATAGTCCTGGAGAACCCCTTTAATTTTCTATGATATTCTAATTTTTTGAGATGCACTAGTATATTCATGGGCACAATGTTTGCCGGGGGCACGGGAATGATCGTTTACCTGATTCTTGTCTACATAGTCTCTGTGTACGAGACCTATACAAGTTTCTACGGGCGTGCTCTATATCTAGACCATCTGTGTGCGGATGAGATTGTGTAAACTTCTATCTCCCACTCCTCTGCGGTTGGGATCTTCACTTAAAAGGAAAAATTTGACATTTTTAAAATTTTTCCAACTCTTGCATTTCATAGTTGATAACATATTTTATATCTGTGTTTTTGTAAGTAAGAGACTCTCTACCTCTATCAGAGCTTTACTTTAATTTCTATATTTTGTTTTTATCCATAGGTGGGCAACCCAAGGGTGGAGCTGACGCTGTCAGAGCTGCAGGATATGGCCTCTCGCCAACAGCAGCAGATCGAGAACCAGCAACAGATGTTGGTGGCAAAGGTGGGTGCAGTAGCTCTAGGATCCTAGCGTTATGGACGCTGTCTGGTTTAGAAGACCTAAGCACACTTAGGCCATGTCCACACGGCATGGGTTTTCGGCCGGTTTTTCAGCCGGTTTGCAGTTTTTCAGACCGCCTGAAAAACCGGCCGAAAATGAGCACAATGGTGCTCTATGCAAATCCTGTGCAGCAGTCCCCACTGCACAGGTTTTGCCGTCAGACGGTTTTGTCGCCGGCGGCAAAACATTGTAGAAGCACAATCTTCCGTCCGGTTTCCCGACGGAAGATGTGCTTCTCAATGGGAGGGGGGAGGGCTGTTCTCGGCTCATCGCGGAGAAAAACCGTCCCCCTCGCGGCCGTGGGGATGGGCGCAAAACAGGACAAATACCGGCCGGCAAACCAGCCGGTATTTGTCCTGTGCAGTGGGAACGCGCCCTTAGGGAATTTTTTGTCAATAGAGGGGGAGCCCATGCTCAAGACCTTCATCTGTTAGGTAAGACGGTGAGTAAAATTTACTAGTCGGATTCTACCGTTGAAAACCGTGTCTGACAGTGCGGTTTGTGCTGAGTATTTCATGTGGATTTTGGTTGGCTTTTTTATTTTTTTATTTTCCTCTATGGATTTACTGTTAGAAAACGGGTCCCATTCATCTCTATGGGATTACGGACACGGATCCACATTGAAAATGCAATTTTAAAATTGTTTTTACACTTTTTACACTAGGGCCCACATGTTTTAAAACTGTTTGGTTTTAGATGAGTATTTTAAGTTGGAATCCCTGTGGATTCCAGCTTGAAATACTTGTTGCGTGGATGGAGCCTTAGGGTATGTTCACATGATGTATTGAGGCGTGTACAATAAGCGCTGCAATACGTCGTGTACTTCAGGAGCTCGCCGGCCCCATAGACATGCATTACTCGCGGCGCGACATGTCACTTATCTCCCCGGGCGTACACTACGATCGTATTGTACGCCCGGGGAGACGAGACGTAATCCATAGCTCTTTCATTTTGCCGCATATAACACGCAATATGCGGCAAAATGAGGCATGTGAACATGGCCTTAGGGTATGTTCACAGGGCGTATTGTCATGTACGGTACGTGCCACGATATGCTGTATTGTACACTCTGCAATAAACCGGGGGTTGTTGGACACGCAGGTCAGTTTTCTGGCGGATTATAGAACATGTTCGACGTTTTTAGGTCGGATTTCAGATTTGAAATCAACCTCAGAAAATCGCAGCTGTGTCGACTATAGCTTAGGTTTTCTATTGAGGTCTATGGGGATGGGATGGTTTACAGTCAAATTTCTGCAAATTCTATACACTGAATCCGCTTTAAAATCTGACTGTAAACCAGTCATGTGTAGACATCGCCTCAATACCAAGTTCCCCTGCAGATTACAGCTGACCCAGTGTAACAGTGAAGAAGAAAAGATTGTCCATATACTATGCCTCAAACCCCACGGCCAAGAAGGTGCATTCTCTCATTTGTGCCTTTCTGTTTGGTGATAGTCGGGGAATGTTGACTACATGAAGTGAAATTGGCTTATGTCTGTGTGATGAACCCTGTAATTTATATACAGACAACAATAATTTACATTCTAATTGAATGCCAGCAGCATTATGAATACTAGGAACCTGCTGGTGAGTAGACTACTGGCGAGAACCTACAAGATTACAGGAAGCTTTCACATCAGACATGATTTCCCCCCCAAATAGTAGAATCTTCTAGTTGCTATGTACCAAGAAAAACCAGAGGAGAGGAGGCTCCTGATATCATTACCCGTAGGCCATGTTCCCACGGAGTATTTGGCTGCGGATTGGAGCCGTAATACGCGCCGGGTTTGCACTTCAGTACGGCTCCAATCCGTCCCTGTCATTACGGTAATCCACAGTTCTCATAGAGAACTATGGATTCCGTCTCTCCTCCCCGCTCGGCGAATCCGACGGGCAGGGAGAAAGTGACATGCACATTATTTACGGAGCGTACGCGCCGTAAATAATACATTGTCTCTGGGGCCGCCGGGCAGCTCCCCCGCCGCGCCCCATCCCGCCCCTTATTCAAGCCGTATTGTGGGCGGGATCTGTCCCGCATTTAGGGCTTGAATAAGCCGTGTGAACACGGCCTTACACTGTTCTGGGTCAGAAGCTCATTGTTCACATTTAGTAGTTTTGATCGGTTATTGTCTACTCTCTGCAACGTGCATGTGACTAAAATGTGTTTTCGGGTGATGGTGGCCGTTGCTGTATGGAGGTATGCTTATTGACACTAATCCTGTACATGGCACCATCTATGGACCCTTAGGGTATGTTCACATGGCGTAATTGCGGGGTGCATTTCATTGTGTATTTGCCCTTTAATACCCCCAAAATGCGCCCTGCAATTACGGGGATTCATAGCTCTCATAGAGCGCTATGAATTATGCCCGTCTCCCCCGGGGTACAATATGCATGTATTGTACACCGGGAGAGAGAAGTGACATGTCACTTCTTCACGGCACTCACGCGCTGTGGATAATGTAAGTGAATGGAGCCGCGACGCCCCCCCCCCCCCCCCACGCTTTAGAAGTATGCGCTGGCCAGCTCGTACTTCTAAAACACACGGCATATTGCGGCACGTACAGTATGCACCGCAATACGCCCTGTGAACATACCATTAGGGACTAGTTCTTTTATATACAGCAGCTTTTAGTTCTCCTCTTTGCGGTCAGTGGTTCTTTGTGTTTTTTGGCTGAATCACTGCAGAATAAGCGGTGCCAGTAGCACTGACAGATTATTGCATGACCTTTCAGAGGTGCGGGTGGTGTTTGCTGGCACGGTTGGCGCTCTCTCCTATCTGTGCAGCTCTTCTCCTTTACTCATTATAAGGAGTCCTCAGCTACTTCGAGACATAAGGAAACCATTTTGTTGCTTTAGGAAGAAGACTGCAGGTCTCAGGAAATGACTGTCGCGGAGGGAGACACACAAATGTGTGGGAATCCATGTTTATCTTCTCTATTGTATTTTTTCCCAGCAGCCCCGGATTTGCTTTATTCTCCCTGTAATCCTCTTCCTTTCCTAAACTTTGTTCTTGTTATCTGCACCGGCAGGAACAACGCTTGCGCTATTTGAAGCAACAGGAGCGTCGTCAGCTGCAGACAGTCTCCGAAACCGAAAAACTTCAGAAGCTGAAAGAACGAGTGGAGACGCAAGAGAACAAACTCAAGAAGATCCGGGCCATGAGAGGCCAAGTGGACTACAGCAAAGTCATGAATGGAAACTTGTGTAGGTTTCTCCTGTATTAAAGGGGTTCTCTTCTTTTATGGATGGCACATCGCTAGGGTATCCCACGCCCGAGTGGTGGTACTCTGACTGTTGGGACAAGCTGCCTGTCAAAATGCTTGACGTCTGGTGTCTGTTTTTATATACTTGACACAATTTGAAGGGGTTTTGCTATATAGCAAAATCTCCTTTGGAGGCGGCTTAACGTTCACTGGACGGGAAAATTGCCGCACTTGCACGGTTCTCCCCATTCTTTACTATGGTAGTTCCGAATATAGATGAACAAGTGTGCTCGGCTATATTCGGAACTCCCATAGACATCTCCCCATTCACTGAGGCTGGCTCGTAGTGAGCTACACGCCGGCCTCCGAAGGGGATGTTGCTTTATGGCAAAACCCGTTTAGTATTAAAGTTTTTTTTTTACATTGACCAGTACAAAAGGCACGATTGGTTTTTGCCAGCACTCTGTGTGCAGTGGCGATTCCTTGCCATCCCATTGCCATATAATCATTGGGTGCCCACTCACTACACCATAGCTACAGGGCCTACTCGCCTTAATGTAGTGGGAGAAATATATATGCAGTTTTATTGCCTTTCTTAGGTGTAGTCTGACATCCGGGCTTTGAAAAGCCTTACTAACCCTATCCATAGCCCAACCGGTTATAAATCATAATGGGCAGAAAAGAATGGCAAACACGTATTTAAATGTTATTATAATATAGTTTTGCATAATTAGAAAATGGAATCATTAAAATTAGTTTTTCATTACGGGGATGTGTAGGTAGCAATTTCCCATGCTGCTTTGCAAAAATGTCTTAATTTTATGATAATTGCCATTTTGCTGCAGGGTGATGTATGGATTTGGGAGCTTGGGCTTGGCCATGCAGTACGATTATCAAGAATTAGGAACCTAATTGCTTATGAAGAATATTTGCATGCTGCAAATTGTAAACTTGTGCCAGTTCTGCTGCAAAATGATGTATGTGATGCCAGAGCATATGCTACTGAGTCTGAGGAGACTATACCACCTAACTCATGAGATGCTCAGTATACACATACTTCAGGGACATGATCTTAACATATTGGGCATTTCTGCACATCTCCAGTCAGTGCCTATGCAAGGGTGTACTTATTTGTTCTGCTCATCATTGATATGTTGGATGGTTAAAGAAGATTTCCTTTTTCGGAAAGTGATTACGTATCGCTAGAATATCCATCACTTTATAATTACTGGGGCTATGATTTCTGGGACCTTCTTGATCCTTAAAATGGGTTTTCCAAGATTTTTTTCCCACTGTGTTTAATTAGAAATTAAACCCATACTTACCTCTCCCATCACTACCGTTCCAGCTCTGCCACAGCTCTAGTGTCCACCCCCATTTTCTTCCCCCGGTCCTTCACTAATGATGTCACATTCATGAATCACATGATGCTGCAACCAATCTCTGGCCTCAGCAGTCATGTGTACATCATGTGACCACGGACATCAGTGATTGGCTGCAACATCATGTGATCCATCAGCGTGATGTCATCCGTGAGGGACCACAGGGGGACACTGGAGCTCTGACAGTGCTGGAACGGTGGCGATGGGAGAGGTAAGTAGGGGGTAATTTTTTTTATAAGCAGCTCTTATAAACCACATGGCACCTTTTTTTCCGAGAGGTCGGACCCCCACTGACGATAGTGATAACATATCTGAGCCATGTGCCACAAGCAGGGATTAGCACTTTACTTTTGGAGAATGAAGGTTGCTACAGACTGACCCATGTATAGTTGTCCCTGTAGCGACGGTCCAGGAGTGTCCCCCTTGTCTAGGCTTCTTATGTATTTGTTTAAGTAGAACCCTACTAATGCTATTTCTATAACATGACAGCAACTGAGATCGAGCACATCAGTGACGTGTTCCAGGAGAAGCAGCAGGAGCTACAGGCAGCTGTGCTGAAGGTGGAGCAGCTGACCCAGCAGCTGGAGGACCTGCGCAAAGGAAAGTTAAATGGTTTCCAGGCCTACGGGCAAATGACAGGTCCGGCCGCACTGGAGCTTAAGAAGCTTTATCAGGAGCTGCAGGTGAGTGGCCGGATCCACGAGATGCACTAGAATAAGTCATGTCTGAGCATCCACAGTTGGAGTAGACTTTTATGGCGACATGTCCCAATACGCAAGCGCCGTTTTCTTTGGTCCATTTTGCACCAAAAATACTCTTGACGCCATATTCTCAATGTAAATGAACTATCGTACACCATAACTAGACGCATTATACGCCGGGCACGACACATTGTAATGCGCCTAAAAAGGCGCATTAAATATAGTAGCAATGATACACTGTGCACTTCCATAATACAATGTGCCCATTGAGGCGCATTACGTAATGATACATTATGCGCCTCCATTACGCAGTGTGCCTTGATAGGTGCATTAAATACATTAGCACTGATACACTATGTGCTGTCATTGCAGAATGCACCTTTTTAGGCGCATTAAGTTTACTATGCAAGGTATACCAGACGCCAGATTTTTCAAAATATTGTACTTTCAGGCACACTTTACACTGATTAAATGCACCTAAAATCTGCTGTGGCAACGCCAATTTTCCGACATGTCGACACCGTGGCACACATCACTATAAATAAACACACTTTAATCTATCCCAGAGGGTTTCTGTGGTGTAGGGTTGGTAGAGGTCCTCTGCACTGTACAATCATACTAGATCCAGGGTGATGTTCATGTAGTCTATTATGTTATAAACAAACCAAAACCTCTTAATATAAAAAAGGAACATCTTTATTCATATCCAAATACAGGCAGTCCCTGGGTTATGAATGGGATAGGGACTGTTGGTTTGTTCTTAAGTTGAATTTCTATGTAAGTCGGAACAAGTAGATTTATTAAATGTAACTCCACGACACAAGGTTTCTTTTTTAGTTTTGGTTAGGGCAGGGAAGGGTTTTTACATTTGTTTTGGTGTCTGTGTCCCTGTGAAGAAGATTTCACCTCATTTTCACCTCGTGCTGCTTTGGCATGCTGGAACTTGTTGTTCCACAGCTACTATCTGCTGTGGAACATGGAACTACAAGTGCCAGCATGCCCCATAGGTCTCCGTTTGTAACTAGGAGACAGATGTAAGTCGGAACGGTCTAAGTCGGGGACTGCCTGTAGATAAAATACAAATTAAAATTCAATCATCACCCATTGAATAAATGCTCACTCTATCTCCCATTGGACCATATAAATAGAAGAATGTATAATCCAGATATAATTAAGTAGCCTCACCGATACCAGTATCCTATTGAGAAAGCATCAGAAGTATAAGGTATACGAATGAATAAGAGAGAAGTATAATACTTAACCCAAAGAGTGAGGACAAGAAGCTCACCAGGGAGATCTGCACTTTATTATCATGGTTGATTCAGGGTAACCTTTATGTAGTATACTATGCTATGAAACGAAATAGTTCTTCCTTTAACGAGGATTCACATGCATTCCAGATCCGAAATCGCCTCAACCAGGAACAGAACACAAAGCTCCAGCAGCAAAAGGATCTGCTGAACAAGCGCAACATGGAGGTGGCCATCATGGACAAGCGGATCAACGAGCTGCGCGAGCGCCTGTACAAGAAGAAAGTTGAGGCACGTCAAAAAGAAAACATTCCCGTAAGATTTACTATTAACAGCGGCTTCTCTTGTCAATAGGCAGCGTTTTACAATGGAGTAGTGGAATTGTCACGGTGTATACTTTGCTTTGTGTTTGTCGCAGATTGTTGTGTTGCTGACGTGTTTTTCATCTCATTTACAGCTGAATCGCATCAATGGAACGCCATCTCCTCAGTCCACGTTATCTGCATCGGGGCGAGTAGCGGCAGTGGGCCCTTATATCCAAATACCAAGCACAGTGAGCTATCCGCTGCCTGCCGATCCAGTCAAACCCCAGTCTCTGTCTCTTTCTGCGAGTGGTACACAGCCCCGCTCCAAGTCTGGTAAGTCATTGGACATCTAGAAAATTCTAGGCAACCTTGCTGCAAGCCATTGTGTGGGCTCCACTGTGGAGACTCCCCATGATCAACTACAAAGGAAAACTATCTTATAAGATGCCCCCTGCCATTAATGGGCAGCGGAGATTTGTAGGGACAGGGAAGGTTATCACCGGTGAAAGCCACGGTCCGTAGAGAGGTCTTAATAGCCACCTCTTCTGTGTGCCCAGATAGTTGCATATTGCCCATAGAGGACAAACGGACATAGTATTGATATTTTATTTACCCAGCAAGTCCGGTGAATTTTCTGGCAGTGTATGAATGATATACGGCATAACCTCAACTGCAAGAACATGAAAAATAACACTTGCAGAAGTGAATAGATTGATGTCAGATTTGTGTTTTTATGCGATGTCTCCTAGAGAACCATCTGCTCATTAACAATCATCTATGTGTGAACCATCATCCTATTATGTGTATTACAGTCATATTTCATTTAAAGGGGAACCAAAGGTCCTTGTACTATATCCTACTGCAGTATGTACTCTCTTACTGACTAGTAAATTACCTAGTTTTACAATTGATGCAAGATTAGTGCCGATAGTGTTTGCATAGAATATTATTAAAGGGATATTCTTATCTCACAGGATATGCCATCAGTGTCTGATAGATGCAGGTCCCATTCTTTGGGACCCATGTGAATCTCTAGAATACTCACTCGGCTGCATTTAGAAAGTGGAGAAAGACAGCAGCACAGAGGATTCACATCTGTCAGACATATATGCCATAAATGTCAGAGATGAGAATACCCCTTTAACCTTGTGTATGTCACCTATTTTTTTTATACTCCAGAGCTGCATTCACAATTCTGCATGCTTCAGAGTTGTAATCTCACTTGCTGTAGCTATGTTAACTCATAGTTACCAACTTTTGAAATTGAAAAAGCAGGAGATTGTAGTGGGCGGCGCGCGTAGCATGGCCACGCCCCTTCAAAAAGCCACACCCACTCCACCTAACCGCATAACGGCTTTGGAAGAAAGCCAGGTAGATACCCTTATAGCCAGGTAGTAGCCCCCCATAACCAGGTAGTGCCCTTTACAGGCAGGTAGAGCCCCCGTTTGTTATCCAGGTAGTGCCCCCCTTTGTTAGCCAGGTAGATGCCCCCCTTTGTTAGCCAGGTAGATGCCCCCCTTTGTTAGCCAGGTAGATGCCCCCCTTTGGTAGCCAGGTAGATGCCCCCTTGGGTAGCCAGGTAGGTGCCCCCCTCTGTTAGCCAGGTAGGTGCCCCCCTCTGTTAGCCAGGTAGGTGCCCCCCTCTGTTTGTTTGCCAGGTAGTGCCCCCCTAAAAATAAAATAATAAAAGCCACTCACCTGACCAAGCTCCTGCAGCGTGGCCGCTCCGGACGATCTCCTCAGGGGAAGTGAGAGCAGCCGCGCGTCACTTCCCCTGCGCCGCTGACCTGTATGTATGGCGCACACTGGCGCTGTACATACAGGGGGAGAAGGGAGGAGGGAGCGATCCCTCCTGCCTCCTCCCTGCACAGCGAGACTCCGGGCGGGTGAAGCTTCACCCGCCTGTGGGAACGGCCCGGCGGCGCCAGAGTAGCGCACTAGCGCTACTTTGTCGCCGCGGCCATTTAAAGAACCCAGCGGCGGGAGAAAAGCCAGCTCTCCCGGGAGGGCGGGGGGGGACCCCAAATAGCGGGACCCCCCGCCAAAAGCGGGAGAGTTGGCCTGTATGTGTTAACTTCAGAAGTGTTCCTTTTACACTAGGCAATGTGTTATAACCTAATGAAAAATGTATTGTATCAATAGCGCTCTGCTGTAGGGTATGTTCACACGGCATTTTCTGTCCGTGTGTACATATGTTGTTAGATGTGTGTTTGGACCTGCCTTTCAGACCCAAACACACATCTAGCAAATAGTTTGTATTACATTTCTTGCAGAGTAAAACACGCATCAGCATTCAAACGAGTGATCGCCGATGCGTGTTTACTTGCATCCTTCTGATGCATCTTTCGGATCTGTTCAAAGAATTGACATGTCAATTCTTGATCCAAAAGACGCAGCAGGAGCCCTATAATAAACTACAGGGTGCGATCCTGCTGCAGCCAAAACACATCCAAACATGCACCTGTGTGTTGAATGTGAGTTGGATGTGTTTTGGGTCCGATTGTCGCAACGTTTTTGGATGCGATTTTCGGATACAAAAAAGCCGTGTGGACATACCCTTGGGGCTGTGTTTGTCACCAACTTTGACTGTTTCTAATGACTTCCGCAGAATTGTGAATGCAGATTTGGGCTATATCCCAACGCAGAATAACTAAGGGTATGTTCACACTGCGTATTGCGATACGCGCCACTGTATAACTGTGCTTACTTTCAGCAGCACAATGCCCCTGCCTCCTATTCATTTCAGTATTGCCCAACGCGTAGGTGCCCAAAAGAAGTGACATCACTTTTTTACACGAAAAAAAGTTGAGATTCTTAGTTCACATGTTTTGATCAAAAAATGATTATGCCACCCCCGGCTTACAACGGTATCTCAAGGCGGATGGTCCTACTCTGGCTTTACCTCTCACTAGAGTCAAATTCAGACTTCTCATTGGGTCAATCAGACCTCCATAATCCAGAGAGAAAACTAAAAATATTAGACCCAATGAGAAGTCTGAATTTGACTCTAGTGAGAGGTAAAGCCAGAGTAGGACCACCCGCCTTGAGATCCTGTTGTGAGCCGGGGGTGGCTTAAACATTTTTTTATCAAAACATGTGAACTAAGAATCTCAAAGTTTTTTTTCATGTATTATAGATAGCATAAATGCTTCTTTAGAGGTTTCCATGTATTGTATATCACTTTTTTACAGGCGCAACGTAGAAATATGACCCTTTTACTCAAGGAGTGCTATGATTTTAAAGTATTTGCAGGGTATGCTTTGGTGCAATTATGCATCGACGTACGCCATGTAAATACGACATGTGAGCATACCCTAAGATGGAGTATTTATAAATTGAATAATATTTTAACTAAAGATAAGATTTAAAATGATGCCCGAAGGAGGACATATCCTTTAAAGGGGTTGTCTCACCACAAGGATCGCTGCTTTTTATGTTTAAGATCTTGCAAAAACAAGTCACTTTGCAATATATGTCCATTAACAGTGTCCAACCTATTCCTAGATATCCCCTCTTGTATGGGCTTCATCAGATCCTCAGGTCGCTATAGCTACAGACCTGTTGGATCTCTCCTGATAAGCTGCCAGCACTTGTTGCTATAGCTACAGACCTGGCTTCTACTGCAGCCTAGTAGAAGCCAGTAAACATGCCCCTGAATTCAAAATGAAACCAAGAAAACAGGACTGAGGTCTGATGAATCAATGTAGTGAGACAACCCCTTTAAAGGAAAAACATGGCTGCCTCCTTCCACAAACAGCGCCACACCTGACCATTGGTTCTGCTTGGGTATTGCAGCTCAGCTTGACGTAATGAGGCTAAACTGCAGTACCTCACACAACCTGTAGATTGCTGTAGCGCTGTATTTGGCAGAAAGTAACTGTCTTCATAAACAAGGAGCCAATAGAGAAATATGGCTGGCTGTGCCTGATTGTAGGTACCCAGTCGTCTGTTAAAACCTCTTAGTTCTTTTAGTCAGAGATTAGAGTTGTGCTTCAGTGTGCCATATAACCTGAAAAGTAACTCCAAGGACCTGCGCCTTCTCCTTTAAATTCTGTGTACAGCTCTGACGCCATCTCATGACTGTTATTTATTTCTTGTACTTTTACGCCTGTTGCTGTGTCTTTCTCACGTCACTATTCTTTTTTGCATCCTAATGTCTTGTCCTGTGTCTTGTATCTCTCTCCTCTTCGTCTTTGTGCCCCCTCCTCCTCTTTCCGTGATGTTTTTTTTCCCCACGACGTCGGGGCGGCCGCCTTGTTCTACCTGTCGTCCTCCAAAAGAGGGAGACAATGATTATGTGAAAAAATCTCCAGGTCCCTGGAAGGTTTCAGATTTAGATATTCTGGTGGATCCTGTGCGGTCATCTTCCACCTCCTGTCTTCAGTCTTCTGACCACAGTGTCTTCCACCAGGCACCTGGCCTCTCTGACACCCTGCACAGTGAGTCTGCTCCGCAGGAATTCTTACTGTTTGCTTGCCAATCGCACCAGATCGTCTCACATTGATCTTTGCTGTAATTTCACACGCGCTGTGTTCTGGAAACATCACTTACTATGTGTAAACCTTATATAGTTTGGTCCATAATTATTTAAATTTTAGTTGTTTTTTTTTTTGTATTTTCTGTTCAATTTGAAATAGATCCTAGGACAACGAATGAGTGAACTAAAGTATATAAACCTGACTAAGGAGCATAGAAAAATGAACCTAAGTATTGCAGTGGTTTTTAGACTTGGTTTTAGGGTAGGACATGCAGATATGCCTATGGCTATGTCCACAGCTAACCCAACTTTTCAACACACATTTGTCGTTTATCTAGGAATCGTAGCATGTTAATGGCTTACTCAACCATGCCCTGATTCATATTGGGCTCTGTTCACATCCCGTCTATGGCCTCTAAGGGCATGTCCCCACAGCAAGGGTTTTCAGCCGGTTTGCGGTTTTGCAGACCGCCTGAAAAACCGGCCGAAAATGAGCACAATGGTGCTCTATGGAAAACCCGTGCAGCAGTCCCCACAGTCCCCACTGCACGGGTTTCCGTCCGACGGTTTTGCCGCCCGCGGTCCGGCCGCAAAACGTTGTAGAAGCACAATCTTCTGTCCGGTTTCCGGACGGAATCTGTGCTTCTCAATGTGAAGGGGGAGGGCTTTTCTCCGCTCATCGTGCAAAAAAGTCGCCCCCCCGCGGCCGAGGGGACGGCCGCAAAACAGGACAAATACCGGCCGCATAACCAACCAGTATTTGGCACTTGCTGTGGGGATGCGCCCTGATGTGTATACCAGTAAAGCTTCCAACCTAGATGTGTAACGGAGGCCATGACAGATGCATTTGTGACCCATAGGGTCTCACTGTTGTAAAATATTAATAATTATATTTATATATAATATTTTTTTTTGTTCAATTGTATTTTATTGGATTTTTTTCAATAATACAAATATGCAGTTATGCACAAAATAAACATATTTTATAGAATATCACACAATGTATATCACAATACTAGAAATACTCAATAGATTAACTATTTCATAAGGTGAATCGGCTTTTGACAGAAACACTATGAACTGGGGCGATACAAGACACTCTGGGGATCAGCAAGCATCAGGTGATATGTATCTGCAGCGTAAAGTAATGCAGGGAGAAACACAAAGTTAGAGATCCTGAAGGATTCCGTAGGAATCCCAAGGTTTCCAAGTAGTGTCAATATATAATAATATTACATAATAATATGACAACACCCCCCTTTTTTTGTGTGTACCTTTTTTGCCCACCTTTTGGGAGAGAAGTCCCATGGACAGGTTTAGCTTCCTGTACTTCAGAGACTAGGAGAAATATTTCTGTGTTACTCTTGTGGTATCCGCATTTGTAATTCAGAATTACCATATGCTCTGAAACTAGCTTCATGACGCTTCTTCACGACGCCCCCCATGCTAACACCAGCATGCATGTTTTCTAAGTGGGAAAATAAGCTGCTACCAGAAACCTCCAAGAACCACTTATCTACTGTGAGAACTAGAGATTGGGCATGCTACTATACAGAATGTCCAATCCTTTCTTCCTACAACTCAAAAAGAACATAGGAATTTTTGGAAAAGCATTTCTGCTACTTTGAATACTTGAAAAATGTAAGGTTCCTAGTGTACATCTCGGATCAAAACTGTGTAAGCCCACCTGCCAAACGACAAGGCGACCTCAATACAGGTGGGAACCTAGACTATGTATCACCTCTCTTGGTGCCTGTTCAGACCAACACATTTCAGGGAGAGTAGATTCCAGCTACAACCTTGCTGTGATTTTGATAGGCACCTTTACATTTGTGCAGCATTATCACAAGGCTCTCTTTGTAGGCATTATGGCAGATGCCGCTGTTAATACACACCATCCTCCAGTACGATGGCCAGACTAATGCAGACCCAGTTATAGTTTAGCAATATTTTTAATCGGGGCTGTGGAGTTGGTAAGCCAAAGCTGCGACTCCTCAATTTCCCTAACTCCGAATCCCAATCCCTCATACATGAAAGAGTCCCAGCACTCATAGAAGGGATTCTAAGGAGGCGTAGTTACTGTAGAAAACACTCTCTTTATTGGAAGAAGATAAAAAGTGACTTTAAAAACATCCGTGGGTATGACAGTTAACGCGTTTCAGGCCATATCCCCGGCCCTTATGCGTAACCAACGCCTACCCAAAACCAACTTCCTTATAACACAATTCCATTAGGTTAATTACAATCAAATACTTTACATGTGTGTTTTAACCCTTGATGTTGCTAGAGGAAAAAGACACTCCTAACTATATTTTCATAGAACTATTAGGATACTTTGTTTTATTTCCATTAACAACTCCCATCATAAAAAAACTTAATATAAAAAGAAAGAAAAAAAACTTTTAATAAATATATAATAAGTCTGATCTGAAGTTCAAACCTTTTGGAAACCTAGTATCCAAAGTTAGGATCCAAAAGGCTTCCCTATTCAATAGTGTTTTTCTCCAGTCTCCTCCTCTAGGGGGGTCTATTAACCTTTTCAATTGCCTGAACCTTAAAATTCGACAAATCACCTTGGTGTATTTCCTCAAAATGTTTTGCTGCTCCTGAGATCTTGCGGGGACTAGGATTTTTAGAATCATAAATATGCTCCCTAATACATATGAACAGATCCCTAGTGGTGCATCCAATATATTGCACTTTGCATATGTCGCACCATATACAGTATACTCCCTCATACATGGCGCATGTTTAAATGATAACTTTACTGTATTAAAATGGTAACATCAGGCTTTTTATCACCTTATGGTACAATAATAAAGCTATTTAGGTAGAACATACACTGACAAGCAAAAGGGTAACAAAGTTTGGATCTTTTTACTTTCAGGATCCATATCTCACCATCCTCTACAGCTTTGTACATGAGACTACCATCATTTTATAGACAAACATCTTACCCATCATGTAAATAAATTTAACTTGCAAGTATTCAGCATCTGCTCAGTTTTGCAGACTCTTGTCATGTAACTGCATTGTTACTGGTTTGCTCCTAAAAATCAAAATTTAAATTTTTATTATTTTGGAGGTATTTGGTAAATCCACCTTTGGCTTGCAGCACTGCCTGAATCCTTATTAAGTATCCTATCCAGTTAAATAAATAAAAAAAGTCATGGGCTGCTTTTCTTTCACTCTGGTAACATCAGGGCTGTGGGCGGTTCTATAGCAGTGATTAGCTTATTAAGCTTCTCTGTAACTAGCTGAGACACTACAAAAAGCGGTGCAGAAGAGCTAATATTAAGTAAACAAAGCTACATGTACTGTGAGGGTATGTTCACACGATGTACTGCCTGCCCACCGCATTGACATTCATTACTTGCAACGCGTGTTCGCCGCAAATAATTGACATGTCACTTATCTCCCCATGCATACAATACGATCGTATTGCACATGTGGGGGGGACAATGCGTAATATTTAGTTCTCTATGAGAGCTATGGATTACCGTAATTTCAGCGCGCATCTCGCCCGTATTAGAGCGTAAATACATGGTGAAATGCGCACTGAAATTACGATGTGTGGATACCCTGAGGAGTGAAAGCAAAAGCTAATCTTAGAGATAATTAGTCTGCTTGGAGTGCGTTCTCCTGACCATGGTGACATCTATTCCTGCTCTAATCTGATAGCAGAGTTATGGTCAGGTAACCATAGAAAACTGTATGCACTCGGAGCAGATAAAATATCTACTGAGTAAAGTAAAATCAAAACACCAATGTATTTAACAAAAGTCTTCGATTACATGTCCCTACGTTTTGAAATGAGAAAACCCCTTTAATAGAAAACCTGACAATCGGTTATGCCCTATCACTCATATCTGTCATGGATCATGTAGAAGCCAAGAGGCCAGTGTGAACAGAACCAAGCTCAAAGTTTTGCCAGTCTTATTATAGGCTGCCAGCTCCACCATGGTAGTGATATAGATCCCAGTGCGGTCCACTGGTACTGTATGCTGTCACAGTGATGGACTTCCTACTTCCATTCTATAAAAAAATCATCCCTAATTGAAATGAAACACAGGTTAATTGCTTTTATAATAGGCCCCTTGACCTTCTTTCTAATGGCTCCCTGGTTTGCGGTTAATTGATGCGAAAACTGGGGCAGCGAGGCACAGTATTATGTGTTCAGTCACTGGAGACACAGAGATTAACCACATGGAAACTTTTCATGAACTGGAACTGATGTGCACGCTGGTTGTCGATTCGGAGAATGCAAGCGATGCCATATGAAGAAAACTGCAGCCCGAAACGTAAAACTATGATGAACACGGCAGAAAGGGAGATCATTGAATTAAAGGGGTTGTCTCACTACAAGGATTGCTGCTTTTTATGTTCAAGATATTGCAAAAACAAGTCCGTTTACAATATGTGTCCATTAACAATGTCCTAGATATCCCCTCTTGTATGGGCTGCATCTGCGCCTCAGGTCACTATGGCTACAGACCTGTTTGGTCTCTCCTGATAGGCTGCCAGCACTGGTCACTATAGCTACAGACCTGGTGTCCTCAGCAGCTCATAGTTGTAGACCAGTAGAAGCCAATAGAAGTCAGTAAACATGCCCCCAAATTCAAAAATAAGACTGAGAAAACGGGACTGTTTTAAGATGAATGTACTGAGACAACCCCTTTAAGTCCTTTTTTTTTTTTTTTTTTTTGTTCCTGTCCTTAATGCAATCTGAACTTGAGCCGAGATGGGTCAAACTGGTGGCCAGGGACTAGCATCCTGACAGTAAATCCCCGGCAACCAGTCTTAACAGCATAAAGTTGTGCTGCATGAGGATACAA
>JAODAL010000063.1:477500-486225 GCA_025379985.1 Phyllomedusa bahiana
CAGCATTTCTGCTACTATGGAATATCTAAAAAAATTTTAGGGTTCTTAGTGTACATTTTTGATCACAACTGTAAATGCCCACCTACCGCGGCAAGGTGACCCTAATTCAGGTGGGAACCTACGCTACATGCTACCTCCATTGGTGTCTGTTGGAGGTCTGAACAGACACCAAGAGAGACAGCATGTAGCATAGGTTCCCACCTGAATTGGGGTCACCTTGCCGCGGTAGGTGGGCATTTACAGTTGTGATCAAAAATGTACACTAAGAACCCTAAAAAAAATTTCATGTATTCCACAGTAGCAGGAGTGCTTTTCCAAAAAATTCTTATGTCCTTTTTGACTGTTTTTAGTGCCTATAGAGTGCTACTGATATTGTATTTCCATAGTTTTTAAAGTGGTACTGCTTCCTTTTTTCTCTTTGCTGACTATTTTGGAGTTAGGCTATGTTCACACGGCTTATTTCAGAACGTATTTACATCGGATTGCCGATCGTAAATACGTTCTGAAATCAGGTGCAAATCAGTTTCTAATAAGTGTCACTAAGTGTAGCACGTATTTGTAACTGATTTCCCGACGGATTCACCATCTCCAATCATTGTAGGTGGTGAATCCGTCCATAAATAATTGACATGCACATTGTTTTTCTGTCCGGATTGCCGTCGTCAATCCGCGGCGGCAATCCGGCACGGAAATACGCGTCGTGTGAACGACGAGCCGTATTTTCTATTGAAATCAATAGAAAATGGGCTGTTACTTATTTCTGACTGATTTGCCGACGGATTGACGATCGTCAATCCGTCGGCAAATCCGCGGCGAAATAAGACGTGTGAACGAGGCCTTATTGGGGCCCTGACTCTGGGAGCCTTGCACACTATATGTTTTTTGCTTATTTTGCCTGCATATATGGTGCTGTTCCCTTACAAATTGTTGTGGACTTGTTTATGGTGTTGCAACACATTCAAGTGAATAGGGCTGCTCCTTCAGTCTGCACGTGAGTGAGGTGCCCAGCATTTGGATGGCCATCAGTGTGGGGTGGGGTGCACAGGTCATCCATTTAATACCGTAGCTTGGAAAACCCCATTTGGGCAGATTAACATGAAGCTTAATGACTGCTAGAAAAACTGTTATGGCATTAGATACCTTACCGAGGAGCTGCCTTCTGTATTAACGTGTTGTATCCATCTTTTTTAGTGTACGGAAAACCAGTGGTCCAGTCCAGCTCATCCAACTCTTCACCCCTTCCTTTCCTACATTCTGGACCTCCTCCTAATCCTGACAAGGAAGGAGAAGCTGTTCCTCCTGCAGCGGAAAATACTGGTGTGGACAACATACAACGTCCGCTGAGCCCAACCAAACTGACCCCTATAGTGCATTCACCTATGAGATATCAGAGTGACGCAGACTTAGAAGCCCTCAGGAGAAAGCTTGCCAACGCCCCGAGACCATTGAAGAAACGCAGTTCTATAACTGAGCCCGAAGGTCCTAGTGGACCCAACATACAGAAACTGCTCTATCAACGTTTCAACACTCTGGCCGGAGGAATGGAGGCCGCACCTTTCTACCAACAGTGCAATTCACAGGACTTTGGCATCTTGGCCGATGTGGACAATGGTAACGCTGGCACTAACGGTAACATAGAAGAGGCAGGTCCCCTGCAGTTAGCCGCTCTCCCCTCTACACCTCCTCTTCCCCAACCTCCTCAACCACCACAACCACCAGAGCCACACGTCTCGGCGGACGATAATGACAATAAGGTTTGCTCACCCATCACAGAGGAAATTGTTGGCAGTGAGATTATAAACCAGATCTCAGAAACGATAGAAGACAGTAATAATAATAATCCACCCATAGTACCTTCCGCTGAGAAGACTCCTAGCCCTGTACTTGAAGTAGCATCTCCGGTGAAAGAGGAAGCCCCTTCGGCACCGAGTGGCCCTTCACAGACTCTTCCTGTAAGTAGACGCTTGTAGTGGTGAAAGTTATGTAGAACTAAAATATTACTACTGTTACAAATGCTCAGTGACCGGAAAATATTTCCTTAAAGGGGTTGTCTCACTACAAAGATCTTGCAGAAACAAGTCACTTTGCAATATATGTCCATTAACCGTGTCCTACCTTTTCCTAGATATCCCCTCTTGTATGGGCTGCATAAGCTCCTCAGGTCGCTATAGCTACAGACCTGTTTGATCTCTCCTGTTTGGCTGCCAGCACTGGTTGCTACAGATACAGACCTTTTGATCTCTCCTGATAGGCTGCCAGCATTGGTTGCTATAGCTACAGACCTGGCTTCTACTGCAGCCTAGTGGAAGCCAGTAAACACGCCACTGAACTCAAAATGAAACCAAGAAAACAGGACTGAGGTAAGATGAATCAGTATGGTGAGACAACTCTTTTAAGAGGTTTTCCCATCTCATGTCAGTAGGGCATACTCAGGATATACTGAACTCAGAACTCCCATAGAACAGAACTGAGAGTTCTTACTTGCAGGTGCCCGGTTTGTAACACAGGTGGGGCCCGCACCAATCGGACATGTATGACATGTCCTACCGCTATGCTATAAACGTCTGCACTGAGAAAACCCCTTTAACCGAGCAATCAACCTGACTGTTCTGTAAGATTTGTTTTAACATCTGAGCCGGGAGGACCAGATGATATAACACTCCTCTGTGGGGCCAGTACCAGCACATCCTTCTAATTGTGCTTCCAGACCTTGTCTAGCAGATTACTGGTAATTACTGTGTCTATGTATCGTCTGGAAAGACAGATTTTCTGCACCTTATGTGGACATTACATTGGGGTGATGTCTGCTCTGTTGAGGTTGTCCACAGGCACCAGATTTACAGGTGGAGAAAGTTGAAGATGACTGACTTGTTGCCTGTTTCATTGCATTAACAGGATAAAACAGCCATTGTAGTAGTTTTATAAGTTCATTGCGTTTTTTTCTTTTCTGTGTGGACTGGGACAAGGTTTGCAGAGTCATCTCATTGTCATGAAAGGACTTAGGATATGTATTGACAGCTCTATTGTATTAGTGGAGTACTAGATAACGCAGCATGGTAATAATAATAATAATCTTTATTTATATAGCGCCAACATATTCTGTAGCACTTTACAATTTGGAGGGTGTAGGTGCAGACAAAAAGACATACATTACACAATGAAAAGCTACTTACAGATGAGACACAAGGTGTGAGGCCCCTGCTCGCAAGAGCTTACAACCGATTAGCGTGTACGGGTGAGACGAAGGGTAAGAAGTGCTAGACATAAATATGGGGTTGTTTTTTGTAGAATTCGGATGGACCTGCCACCCAGACAGTACTTGTATATACAGTTAAGTGCCGAAAATGAGTGCGCTGGCGGGTGAGAGGTGGGGGGGGGGGGGGGTAGCCATTGGGGATTCTGGTAGGCCAGACTGAGAAGATGTGTTCTCAGGGCGCTCTTAAAGCTATGAGAGTTCTCAGTGTGCCTGATCGCCCGGGGTAGCATGTTCCAGAGAACTGGTGCCGCACGTGTGAAATCTTGGAGTCGGGCATTGGAGGTTCGGATGATTGAGGAATGTAACCAGATATCAGGAGCAGAGCGGAGAGACGGGGGTGGGTGGTAGCCAAAGAGGGGAGGAAATTAGGGGGGTGCGCGTTGGAGAGTTTTTGGGGGTGAGTGTGAGAGTTTATTTGTATCCTGTACTGAATGGGAACCCAGTGCAGTGCTGACAAGGGTAGAGGCATCAGTATAGCGGCTGGAAAGAAAGACAGATGGCTTCTGCTTAGGACAGATTGGAGGGGGGAGGTTTACAGAGAGGGAGCCCATAAGAAGGGGGTTAAAGTAGTCAAGACAAGAAAGAATAAGAGCAGTAATGAGAGTTTGAGCTGTTTCCACACAGATAAGGCATTACTGCTGCCGATGTTAAGATTAAGGGTCAGGAGCTAAACTGAAACGCATAAACAGATCTTGCTCTGTGAATATCGTGATGTCTTTTGCCTTTATATTTTTACAAAATGGGAACAATAATGATTTTCTGCTTTTAAATAATTGTTGGAGTGCTGGAGGAACCTTGTTCTTTTTCCCTGGATTGATTACCGCTGCCCAGCCATTCTATTGACACTTCTCTATCCCATTAATTGCCATTCATTGCAGCTGCCAGAAAGCGCAAACACGCTGCTCCACAGTCTATACAAAAACCTAGCTGAGGATTTGTCCTCACGTGTCAGAAGGATTGATCTTTATAATAACTTGGAGTAAATTTGTCTGTTTTCTTTAGGTGAAACGCACAAATCTGAAGAAACCAAACTCCGAGAGGACAGGACACGGACTCCGAGTGAAGTTCAACCCTCTGGCTCTGCTGCTCGATGCATCTCTAGAAGGAGAGTTTGACCTCGTTCAGAGGATTATATACGAGGTGCGTGCAATTTTCCCCATAGTTTTTAAATATAAACTGGTCAAGACTTTAGATGACGTGATGGATTGGATGAGTCCATTGTTTTCAGTATCCAAAAAAACAAAAAAAAAACGTTTACAGTACAGAGAGCGCACATGATGGGCGGGTTCCACCAGCGTCCATAAAAAAATGAAATTCCAAGGTTTATTAGAACAAGCTTATTATTATAGCTTGGATTTTACTTGTTCTAATAAACCTTGGAATTTTATTTTTTATGGACACTGGATTTGTCTTTTTTGCTTTTACTTTGTTCTAATCAGCAATCTGCATCTGCAGGGACGTCCAAAAACAGTTCTCTATTTCACATGCTTTTCAGATTCTGCTTACACATCTTTTTAGTATCCGTGCCGTTGCTGCTGTTGCGCGTAGGAGTATTTTCCAAGCCAACCTTTTAGGGCTGATTTTTAAAGAGACAGGGACCCAACAAAACCCTCATACTTCGCATTTGTGGAATAGACTGCAAAAAAAAAAAACCCTTCAATACATTTGCCACCCCCCGGCTTCCCCGCTGCCGCTCCTTGGCCCCTTTTCCTTTTGTACGGGGCCAACAAAAGGGGAAGTACAATTCGTTGACTGCGAAAACCTCTGGCTGCAGCGCCCCATGGGATATGCCTCTCACTGGAACCCGGGTCACGGAGAAGGCCGTTTGGATGGAATACGGTTGGGGGGAATGCGGGGGAGGGGTTAACGAAACCCCCCCCCTCCCTTTCGAATCAGGCTCTTTTATTCCAAGGGAAAAAAACATAAATCCCGGTGATTTGGTGCTAATTTTTGGCAAACAGTGAAATTACTGTGGACATTTCACAGCAATTCTACCGTGTCTGAACATGGCCTTAGATTTGTTAGCACTGACCAGCTGTGCACTTTATACAGGTGGAGGATCCCAGCAAACCCAATGATGAAGGCATTACCCCTCTCCATAACGCTGTGTGCGCCGGGCACCACCACATAGTGAAGTTCTTGTTGGACTTTGGTGTAAATGTGAATGCAGCTGACAGTGACGGGTGGTAAGTGCTCCAGAAAGAACGTATTCTGCTGTTTTATTTTGGTTTCTCTTTAATTTCAACCAATCACATCATCTTTAGGTGGCTGCATGTTATAGATGGGGTGGAACAAACAGTCACACAGTGATTGACAGCCTGGTCCAAAATACTGCAACACTATGGCCTAAAGTACACCCTTTAAAGGTACATCTCCCCGCCCCAGTGCATTAAGGGCGACATGTATTTCCGCCTGCGCCCTATTTTGTTCCTTTCGCCAAAAACTGTTACAGCGCTGGTCTATCGATGTATGAGCAGGCGCTTTTTTGTAATGATTCTACACATTTGTGACTGGAGGACGGTAAAATTGGGCACATTACTGCTGGGACAGGCAGACCAAGTTACAAGTGGTTTACCTGAGCCTGAATTGTCGTTTTTTGGGAATAAAAGCGCTAAAATCTATATCACGGTTAGAACAGGTTCATAGATTCTGGGGGGACTCACACCTTTTAAAGCTATTTAGAACTGGCCACTATGCGCCTAGATCATACAGGTCTCCCTAATGGAACCTTTCATCACTTTCATGCTGCCCAAACCAAAGGGACAGGCTCCCTCACTGTAACTAACCATGATTTTTAGTTGAAAGGGACCCTGTCACATAGGTTATGCCCCCTTGTTGAGGGCAGCACAAGCTAGTGCAACCTGCGTTCCCAGCATGTTCCCTTTTTTCTGTAAGATGCAAGCATTTTTAGAGCATTTACCCCTCAAATCTTATCATGAGCAGTGTTGCTCCGCCCCCAAAGACTACCCCGCCCCCTGACGTTATTCACATTTTCTACCTATTCAAATAATAGGTTTGTCAGTTTGGGGGGGCGGGGTAGGTTTTAGGTGGGGGGGTTTTAAAAAAAAAAACTCTGAAGGACTCTTTGGGTGAAAACTGCAGATTTTAGCATTAAATACCCGAAAAAATACAGCTTTTACAGAATAAGGGCCGCGCGGAAAAGCAGGTTTGGGCATGTTGGCTTCCTCAGAAAAGGGGGGCTAATCATGTACAGGTTCTCTTTAAAAAAAAATTTGGGGAAAAGGGGTTTAAAAGTCAATGAGGAGTTACGTTATCTTTTTTCCCCTTCCCTCCCGGCCCAGGGGCACCATTAAATTTTGATAGCAGGGCGGTGCCCTACTTGGACTTTTTACCCTGTTCACTGCTATAAACTTAGCTTTTCTGAAATTCTCTGAAATTTTGCAGCGTCACAGAATAAATCATGGCAGGTTGCAATGAGGGAGCAGGTTTATCATTATTGATGCATCTATTTTGCAGCAGATGTCTAGTTCCCTTTAAATAGTGTAGAATAGGAAAGGCACACCCACTGGAGAAATAATGAAGGTGGTGCAAGTCAGAGGTAGGAAATTATTCCTCCAAAATGAAAAATAGCAAATTGACTGCACTCAAAAATTCTTGTGATGCGAGAAAAGAATGTTTATTCATTTACTGTAATATCCACCCGGCTCAGACAAGATAAGCAAAAGAATTGGTGACTTGGGGCACAACACTGACGTTATCGGTCGAGAGACCTTCTCAACAGTCACTATAATTAACAAAATATTTACAAATAATTTCATAAAAATCTACATATCAAAGGGCAAAAATGAACAATCTAGGAAAACATAAAAATCTATTACAAAAGACACACTGTATATATTTACAAAATTGATATAAATATAATTGGCAAAAAGATGAATACCTGGTATATATAAATGTAAAAGTACATCCCAGTTAGACATAATACAATGCGGGACTATATAGAAGCATAGAGCATGATATTATGGTAAGAACATAAGGGGCAACATGTACATAATGTATAGTATATAATGACATATATCATAAAAAACCTAAAAGGCATAATGTATAGTATGTGATGACATATATCCTAGAAGACCCCTCACGTAGCCGGACCAATGGTACTAAGGACCGTACCTAGACAAGGCATAGGTAATGAAAAGTCTAGCATAAAGCCCTAATGCGCCCTAAAAAGTAAAATCTTACCATGGGAGATGTGGGAAGGAATTTTAAGGGGCCGTAGCGACCGCCGGGGCCGGACGACGTCACATCCGGAAAGCCGTGCTCATGGGAAATGTAGTTCCAAAGTCGCGCATGCGCAGTAGCGTTGCGGCGATCTACACTGGAGGAAAAGTATAGTAAAAGAGGAAGAACAAGTGAAGGATGAAAATCAAAGGGAAGAGAAAAAAAGGGATATACACAATAAAGCAAGTATATAGGAGTAGAATTAAGAGAATAAAGAAAACGGGGGGAAAAAGAGGAACCAAATAAAGAAAAGTTCCCTTTAAATGTTTGGTTCTAGTGGACGTCACTGTTCTGACCCTGTGATGCCACTAATGGAAAGAGCCACCTGTGACTCCTGGTGCCTAAAGTTGTGCAGAGTCTAATCCCTTAATTAGTAGTGCGTCTCAAAAAATTACAATATCAATGAAATGAAAGGGGCTCTCCAGGATCTTTTTATTTGAAATAGGGATCACAAATATTCATACTGTAAAGAGTCCATACAATATATGGGTTTCTCTATTTGACTTAATTTATTGGTATTCGTTATCTTTTCAGTGATTTTCTAATTTTTTGAGATGCACTAGTAAATCTTCCTACAGATCAACTCTGCCCACTGTAAAGAAAATGAAAATATAACGCTGTGAAAACCTGTGAATTGTCTTCTTTCAGAGCAATTGGTGAAAGATAAGCAGTTGCTGTCCAGCTCCTTGGCCCGCTGCCATGCCACCCACTGAGCGTTTCGCCCCACTTCCTTCTTTCTTAATTGACATTTGTAGTACTATGAATCATCAATCATTCTGCTTCTTGAAGCTCATAATACAAGTCATTACTTGCTGTACGTATTCAGAGGAGTACTCCAGTTCCGTAACGTGATGGAATATTGGGAGGATATGCTATAACTTTAGCCCAACCTCTGGGACTCCCACTGTTGTTGAGAAAGAAGGGGGCACAGCACTGATTTAGTTTCTCCCTGCACAGCTACATTTAAGTGAATGGGATTAGCTGATTTTCCTGCATAGCTGGGTGCCCAAGAGCGCCGCCCTGCAGGTAAAACAGTAAAGGAGCTGCAGAATAGACCAATTAATAGAGTCCTGAGGAAATGCAGCAGATTTGCACAGATCAATTTACTACCATTTATCACTTAACTTTTTTTTTTTTTTTCCCTCCTGTCAGGACTCCTCTACACTGTGCAGCATCATGTAACAGCGTCCACCTCTGCAAGATGCTGGTAGAATGTGGGGCGGCCCG